>JAUMHI010000058.1:7077604-7091555 GCA_032359435.1 Enteromius unitaeniatus | reverse complement strand
GAATAAACCAAATAGAACTTAGATACAGACAGACACAGACATGGAACATGAAACAGAAAACGCCTTCGGCGTAACAGATACAGTATCTGCAGGTGCCAACTAAAGCTTTGTCATGCAAGAAGGAAGCCATATGTGAACATGCTCGAGGAGCACCATCTATTTCAGGGAAGGCCTTGTGTATTTTAGCAGGATAATGCAAAACCACATACTGCAGCTTTTACAACAGCATGACTTTGTAGTATAAAATTCTTTCACCTATACACTGTAAAAAATTGCAGTGATTTTAACGGTAAAAAACTGTGAAAATGCTACGGTAAAAACCTGTTAAATGGTAAATTCCTGTTAAATTTACAGGGAAACACCATAAACTGTATCCCAGAAATCCCTGCATTGCATTTTAAATTTTGGGGTTTTTTTCATTGAAATAACTGTTTCTTAGGTTTTTTTTAGTAGGTTAGTAGGTTTTTCTTAGTAGGTTTTAGTGTATCTCAAAGGTACAAAATAGATTTTACTACTTTAATAGGTTGGTATTTTAACATTATGTCAGTATAGTATTACGGTTTATTATTAGAAATCACGGTATGTAACTGTAAATTTAGCATAACTGTAAGTGTAAGACAAAAAATATTGTTACCGTATTTTTCACGGTTTTATTCTGGCAACCACAGTTGCCAGTTTTTTAGCGTAAATTTCACAGGGTTTTTTTACAGTGTAGAGAACATCCCCCATCCCAAAAATTTTAAGACCTGCAGGCATCACATTTGAAATGAGCTAATTTTGTGCAATAAGATTGTAACATTTCTCAGTTTAAACATTGTTTATGTTATCTATGCTTTATTGTGAATACAATACTGACTCTTGTGATCTGACATTCTTTTAACTTTGATTGTATTCAAATTTAAAAAAACTTCTCAATATCTCCAGAATTCAGGTTGTAAAACAAACCAGCTTTCTGTCCATCAAAGTGTTGAACGTGCATTGCCAATAAGCAAAATCTGTGAAGGGAACCGTTTTGCATTCACAGAGTAATGGTAAATGTGACCACAGTATTCTGAACTTTTGATCTACTGTGTAGAACTACTAGATTAAGCAGAATCTTGTTAACTCATTCTGCTGGTACAAGTTACAAAGGAGAATCCCTGTCAGAGGGGTGAAAAAGTTCATGGGAACTACACAGTCGATGCCTCTTAGAGTTACTGTCAACAAGCACAATTACAGTGGAGGAAGGCCAAAAGGAACAGAGGGAGAACAAGATGATGTGGCTTTATGGCCCGAAAGCACACAAACATACAACCCTCTAACCCACCCATAGAGCTCTTTAGAAACACAGTAAACATCGACCGTATCTGCTGCAGATACATGACACGCTCTGCACAGCATTTTCTGAACAGTAACACACCACGAAACTAAGAGAAAGCTGTTGCAAATCATCCTTAGCAATTCGAAAACCTAAAAAAGCCCAAAAAGAGCAGCTATGGTTTTCAGATTCTTAGTAAGTCGTCTGCAGCATGAGAAATGCATAGTGTTTTGGTGCTATAAAAGTCTGGCCATTTTATTCAACTATGAAAAATAGCTGAGATGGTGTAAAAATAAGTGCTAACGCTAACTGCTTTTCTAATGTAAACAAGGTTGAGAAGCGTAAAGACAACAGACATCAAAACCGACCTGATTTGCTTATTTAAAGATAATCTGTGTAATTTTTTATGCTGAAATGCCCAAATTGGTTGATGTTTGTGGGATGTCTGAGCACAGAAGGGGACTTTTCTTACCAGATTTTGGGTTGCAGAGCACGGGGGGGCTGCTGCTGAGTGTGGGGCTGCTGCTATAATAACCGCTGCTGCCGCAACTACTGCTCATACTGCTCCGCCGTACAGCAGACACCACCTTTATCTCTTTAGTGGGGCTTACTGAGGGAAAGGAGATTGAGAAATACACAGATACCGTTAGATAGAGACTGGATAAGGGGAAGTGAGAGGGAGAATAGAGATCAGTTAAAATACACACACAACACTTCTGCCGGCTGAAAATATCATTCCAGTAGTGCTTGTGCAGTGGTGATAGTGTTATGGTATGTCAACACCTGCATTTACTAACTGAAATAACAGTTCAGTGGCCTAACATCTGTTAAGTTTTTTCATAAATGATTTGTATATGATCATATAAAGGACACACACATTTGGCTAGCTATTAAAATAGACACTTGTAGCTTTATACATGATCAGAAAAAAGGTTCAAAAGTTTTCACTGAGAGACCTGAGGGGTCTTTACTGGTGTTTTGAATGTCATATTAGTAACTAAATAGTACAAATGTGACAGATTTGGTACCTTTTTTGTCTGAGAGTGTATAGAGCTAATTATTTATATATATATATATATATATATATATATATATTTAAAATGTCTATAAAATATATAGATAAAATAAAATATTACAATATTAGTAAAAGTACAATAATACGTGTGTATGTATATATATTTATATATATATAAATGTATAACATCAATAACATTTAAATCATCAACTTCAATTTTTAAGCATCAATTAAATAAATGGCTAATCACTGGACAATTTAAAATGCTTTAACATTTTTATATTCAATTATATTACATATTTATTTCAATATATCTAATTAATTAAATAAACAAATAAATATTTTATTATTTTATTATTGATCATTATTGTTTTTATTATTGTATTTATTTTGAGTAAAATCATTATGAAATTATAAATAATAGCAAACAATTAATAAACAACTTTCACAGTTTTTAGAAAAAAAACCAAAAAAAAAAACGAACAAAAAAACCCACTGATTATATTGCCATCAAAACATGCAATAAAAAAGAAAAAGTGTCGTGGTGTGCTCATCAACGTGATTGGCAGTTATAAAACTTGCATATGTTTAAACAAAGACACACCATGCATATAGCAGACACACTGCAGGCATATAGAGTTCATATTTTATGTAACTATCAGAAGAGGAACCAGAGAGGCCTAGTCCCAAGGCACACTGAGCTAACTTCCTCTACTGAGTCACAACATCGTGATACTGAATCTACAAGCCAAGCCAACGCTGTAAAAAAAGCACTTTACATTACTACATTTACTGGACTAATTTATTATTTAACATGATTATAGCTACACTCTAGCTTTATCTAATGTAATACTTTAAACTGTTTAAATCTAAACACAAAAGAACACATAAGCAATCTGAAAAACTGAGGTTACATATGATACTGAGTAATATACTGACATAATACAACCAGATCAAACTGAGGCAAACTGGGCAAAAGGGGCACGTTACGCTTGCGTGTCCTTACATGTTTACCTTTCACATAAGTACTCATAAAGATACGTCAGATCCAGTGCACTAACTCTCCCAACACGATCTGGAAACAATCTGTGGCAATCAGAAAATACAACCTTCCCCAAGGATTTAGTTCTCTTAGTATACAAACTCTGTAAACTCTCACCCGAAGGCTCTAGTAAGCACAAGCAAGCATACACAGGATGTGAGAACAACATCTAAAGTGTCACTTAAATGCTAGTTAGTAAAGCATTTAGAAATGTTTAGTAATGTATTCAGTACTATGCTTTTGTCAGGAAACATTGAAAAATGCAATTCATTGTGATTTATTTGCTTTAAATGTAAACATTAATAAAAAAAATTATTAAATATTTGTTACTAAAAACTCATTTAGCTTATATTTTTTCCAATATTTCACATTTGTGCTCAACTTCCTTACTACCCTGAAATTGATTTAGCTTGTCCTATCTTTATTGTCTAACCATGCACTGCATCGGCAGCACATTAAAATGCATGAGACCACATCCAGAAGTTCACTGTAAATGACCACAGCTGTGTCTGCTAAATCAAAAAATCCATATGCCAAACCACTGGGTTTTTATTGAACAGAGTTGTGCATGCATTCTGCAGATTTCCTTTATGATCGTGGACTAACCTGAAAGGAAGCTGGTGTTTCCCCCTTCAGAGCCCTGCTTGCGCAGACAGAAAGGGCTGTCGTGGTTCTCCGGTATGCTTCGACAACGCTCGTTCAAAAGCTCCATCAGCCTCCGTCGTCTCCGAAAATTCATCCTGAATTGGTAAAGCAGTCCGCCATCCACAAAATGGTGCTTATTAGAAACTAGGGAGAAAATGAGAAATGCACAGAGAGGAGGTCATATGTCAGTTTACTGGGATTAAAGACGTGACCAGTCAAGCCACAGTAGTCTAAAATCTAGAAGTGAAAGAAATAAGATCTCAACTTTTTTTTTTAATTGAGAATTGTTATTTTATTTTTTGTTAATTTCATTAATAGGGCAGAAGTGGCAATACAGCAGAAAAACAAGGGTATTATTATTATTTGGTACTTAATTATTTACTTATTTTATTTATGGGTGGTATTTCGTGCTAGAGGCAGGAAAACCAGTTTGACTGAGTCTAGATACAGTACGCCAGAATGAGTGCGTTTGTGTAAGAGGTGCACATGCCATCTTAGAATCCCTTCTTGCATAATATCCCATGAGTCATCACATTTTAAACGCAGTATTTAATGTTACACACCAACTTTAACTTTCCATTTTTATTACCATTTCTAGCACTGTGTTACCATGTCAATATCTCAAAGACATACAGCAGGAAAAAAATTTAATATGACATTCTGCCTTTCACCAATTTAACATACTAATGAATTATGCTATCAAAACTCAATAAAATATTGAGATTTTTAAAAAAAAAACAGGGAAGAAAGGAGAATAATTTTATCAACATTTACTCACTCTCATGTCATTCCAAACGTTTTTCTTTTTTAACATAAAAAGATATTTTGAAGAATGCTGGCGATCAAATGTTTGACTTCTATTGTATTTATTTAACCATTATGGAAGTCAATGGGGACCAACAACTGTTTGATTCTTTAAAATCCCTCAAAATATTTTTTTTTTTGTGTTCAGCATAAGAAAGAAACCTATACAGGTTTGCAACGACACGAGGGTGAGAAAATGATGACATTTATTTTTTCATTTTTGGTTAAACTATTCCTTTAAAACAAGCAAAATCAATCAGATATGTTCTGGGCAGTGAAGCATAGTGGATGCATTTGATTTGTGGTGCAGAGGAACGCAGATAAATGTGTGTGGGAGAGAGCTGAGCTAAATGAGCTAAACACTAAGTCATTGTCTGACTATCACTTTATGGCTGAACAAGTGTTTTGCCCGTATGCAAAAAGTCTAGTGCATTTTTCTGTTTACTCATGTAACATGGCCACAGTTTGCTATTTTATATAGATACAATGATATACAGCAAAATATTCAACTAAAAAAAGGCTTTACATATAAATTGCACTTAAATTTACACTTAAATTGAACGATAAATATCAAAAGGCAAAACAAAAAGGACATATACACTATCATTCAAGAGTTTAAGATCACTTTTTCAAACACAGTAAAAAGCAGCAATATTGTGAAACTGTAGTTTTTATTTTTTAGCTTTTTTAGCCCGAATCATGCTAAAATGCCATTTTCACTAAACTAAACTCTCCACTCACTGTGTCCTCCTGAACAAAACTCCTACACATACAGTACAGCTGAGCATCCACATCCAGCCCACGAGCAAAAGCAGGAAAAGCAAAGAATATTAACGCGTTCTGGTTGTGGAGATCTATGCCGTCTCCACCCTAGCAGAGGGGGAATGAGTTCATTTGTGTCATTTTTCATGCTTACTCATTGTACAACTGTGCAGTGCAACTTTCACTGGCTGTGAAACACTGACAACAGATTTAAACACGCTTCTCCACACAGTGCAGTGCAATTCCCAATCCAGCTCAAAACATCCAGGCAGTTATGCAACTTTATGTCAGGGGGCCCCTCTCCGCTGACAGCTAGAGGCTGAGAGGGGCCCGAAGTGGCAAAATAGCAAGAAAGGCTGAAAGCCTGCTTTATGTTCCTTCTTTCATCTCTACCGTATCCTTTGCCCTACCGCCCTGGGCACAAAAAAAATGATTTTTTTAAAACAGCATATTTCCCAGGATGCCTTATTATGAGCTATTTTGTGTTGACTGTATCTAAATGTGTCAGCTAAATTCAAGTCAGGGCACAAACCTTTGTACAATTATGCTGTGGTTTTTGTAACGTCTGTATGCATGTGAACGCAATTTAAAGAGAGACACTGATTCGGTTAGGATGTAGTAAAGAAACATGAATATAGACCTGCTGAATCGTGGCAAGTGTGCATTTATTTAAGACGAGAAATAAGCAGGTTGTTCAGGAGTTTTTTCCTAATTTGACAGGCTTTGGTCTTTTTTTTGCTGCATCTAAGCATATAAATTAGTGAACAATGACTATAAAATTATTTATATTATGTATTAAATAAACATTAATAAAAAGTCATTTGCACCGTGTTGTTCCATCTTCGATTTCAGAATTGTTTTATTAATTCTATCAGTGTATGAAACCATGATCCGCACTTAGTAAAAAGTCTTCTTTTTACATTTTATAGTACATTTACCACCAATAGGTCCCTAACCCTATAAATCGGTAATACAAGTATAATAAAATGTCAAACGAAGACTGTTTTTGCGAGTGCACATCATGGTTTCATAAACAATGTATGAAATAAATACAATTAAAAATGTGTATTTATTTCTTGTTGTGCACCTGTAGATATTCAGCTGTTGCCAAAAATAAATAAATAAAAAGGCTGTAATGCTACATACATTATGTATAATTAAAAACATGAAAAATCTAGAAGTCTTAACTATTTACATTTAAGGTAAGCTGAGTTTGAAAGTTTGTCTCATTTTAATTAACGTGCGTTTTTTTTTCTGTGCAGTGGGAGAGGTCTGAGGAGGTCTTTGGGAGATTTCTTACAGTCAGCAGAAATCAGACAGGAAAGGTGCTGTCAAACAAAGACACAGTATCAGACTCAACATTGTGCTGCTGTGCATGTGACTGATGGGTGTGTGCGACTATACTGAAGGGTATAGCTCTGTTCTGTGGTAGCCACTATTTGTGTGTGTGTGTGTGTGTGTATGTGCAGTCTGTTTTGGGTGTGTTTATACGATGGTGTATTATGCATGTAAATTTTTTGTGTGTATGTGTTCTAGTGTGTCACGCTGTGTTTGGCTGGTGCCCGATCAGAGGTACGTCCATCTGTTGCTGAGCATCAAAGAGCCTTTCTTCTTGCTGAGGCGTGACTCCACCAATCACCCCTTGTGATATTTAATAACACAACTTATGTAATACTGCACATTTACTTAAACGCATGTGCATTTTAAATGATTTTAGATGAACAATTAGACTACAAATTAATGATCAAATAAGAGGTATTAAAGGTATAGTTAACCAAAAGTGAATATTTACGTTATCATTTACTCACTCTCATGTCATTCTAAACCTGTATGAAATATTTTCTTTCGATGAACACAGAAGAAGATGTTTTGAAGGATCTGGATATCCAAACAGCTGTTGGTCATGGGGAGCAGAAACTGTTTGGTTATCACTATTATTAATTTTGGTTAATTGCATCCTAAATAAAAGACTCACATGACTCCTTCTACTCATGTGCTTTGCTCACCATGCTGAATGATGCCATGCTCTAGCAGTCTACGTCCCAAGCGCTCGGCTTCCTCTCTGGTGGGCATCTCACCTTCCTGCAGGAGCCAGTCTATAAACTCTGAGGCCACCAGCGTCCGCTCATACGTTACTCCCTCCTCTTCACGCGTCTGCAGGAGGGTGTTTTCAGTGTTCATCAACCTGCGGAGACAGACCGCATACTTATTAACACCTCAAACTCATTGTGTATATCATTAAGAGATCATTCACCGCAAAACAGCACCATTTCTGAAGAAGTTTTCACATTTTAACAAAACAAGGTCAAAGTTCGACAAGAAAAGAAGTGCAACAGAACTTTCAAGAAATACAACATTCTCCACCATTCAAAGGCAGGCGCTGACGGGTCAAAACCAAACCCTTTCACAAAGGCACGCTGTCAGCAAACTACCATAGCTAAATAAAGATTGCCTTGAGAGATACATGCCTTGAGAGTTAAAAAAAAACAAAGAAATATAAAACCCTCGCTGGCTCTTCCATCATTTCAAAACTGATCATTTATAATAGAAAGATCTGCATAGTAGATATTAGACTTGCAGGCCATGGGTCAATATCTTCAAGAAAAAGAGTGTGAAACAGCTTGAGCAAACATCCCGATGGGCCAAACAAGGGCGCAAATGACTCACTCATCGGTCAACATGCTGTGCCAGCAATACAAGCCTCCGTATTAAATGTTTGCCATGTACATACAGAGTCTATTATTGGGCCTTTCCAGGCAAACTGCGATTTCAAACTGCTTGCAGTTGCACAACCATATATTAAGGACTGACTTTTGCAAGCAAAGAAATGTGACAATGACCTAGTTTCAAGCCCCTAACCGTTTTTGATCATCATTCTTTTATATAGCGTTTCTGTTCAGGTCATCATTTTAACCATATCCTGAACGCTCCACTAACACTGAAACCCACAGATCTGGTTGTATAGTACACTTGTGATGTGATGCAAAGCTGCAAAATGTAAATATCGCTTAGCGCAGCAGTCTCATCAAGTCGCAGGAAACAATGTCAGAGCTCAAAAATAAGGGTGGGCTGATGGCCTGGACCCAGGGTAAAAGAGCTTTTGCTAATTCTGTTGATGTACACTATCATTCAGAAATGTGTAAGATTTGTGGTCACACTTTATATTAAGTGGCCTTAACTATAATATGTACTTACAGTACATAACAAAAATACATACAATGTACATATTATGTTTATATTGTATTGCAATACACCTTTTCGGCTTTTGAGGTGGGATATGGGAAAGGTTTATGGGTACATGCAGGTATTTTTTACAATGTACAATGTAAAAAACATCTACACTCAACAAAAATATAAACGCAACAAGGATCATGTGACACTGAAGACTGGAGTAATTCAGCTTTTCCATCACATGCATAAATTACATTTAATACTTTAAAAACAGTAATACTTCACTGTTTTTAAAATCATATCTTGCTGACCCCAAATGTTTGAAAAATACTGTTAATATGCAACAATATTTATGCAGATGTTGCTGAGATTTTTACATCTGTACAATGTATATACATATATATAAAAATTATAACACACTAAATAATCTTTATCATATATTAATATTTTCTAAAAATGTTTTCTCAGACATATAATGTTAAAACATAATATAATCATTAATTTTATATTACTTAATAATCATATATACATATATTTGCATTATTATTTTATTATTATTATTTTCATCAAAGTTAGTTGCTGAAAGAAACATTAAATCAGAACTGATGTTAAAGTGGAAGTGGAAATGAAAAAAATCCTTTAATTTTAAAAGTGGATGTGCTGTTCAGGAGTTCCCTTAAGCACTTTTAACCCTATAAAAAAAGTAAATAAAGTAATTCTTTGTTTTTAATCTTCCAGCATGCATTTCTACTCTAGTGGAATCCTAGGTGGACGTTTAGGAGTAAAGGGATCCAGATGCTAATAGATGTTTTCAACATCTATTACACCATACTGGAAGAACTCCATTAGGACAAAAGGGAACAATCTGAATAAAAGCAGAAGCAGGAAGTTCTTGAAGCTATTTAAGGGGCCATACGCCTCTTTTTTTACTATTTTGCTTTAGTAACCCAAGCCCACAGTATGGATGCACTGAGAACACCAGCAAACAATCCTTTTAAATCAGGAAGGCACAAAAAATACCAAGGTAGTTGACAAAGGCCAATCACGGTTGCTTAGAAACAGATCGCAAAACATTCCTGGCCATTTTCTTATGTGGTTCTTGACCCATAATCAGACAGACTACTCTGTACACTCCGAAAAAAAATTTTCTATTTCTGCTCCATCAGCAGACTGAGCTCTTCAGCGAACCTAACAAGCTTCCCTAAGAGCAAAGTCTGCAAATACTGACTGCGAGCGCAAATGTGTCCATGGTGATTACATAAAAGCACACTGGTGGTTTGTGTGACAGATGTCTCCCGCTGGACTTCATCTTCCTGTTATGCAAGAGCAGGACGGCCCGTTGAGGAACGTCTATAGTGCAGTAGGACAGAGAGACCGCATGCTGCTACCTCGACCTCATCCTGGTCATACTCGCAGAGCAAACACAAGCTGCTATTGCAAGATGGGTAAACCATTCATGGCTCAGATTAACCTTGCTTCAACAGTTCACTACTTTAATATTTCACTACATGATGCAACCTAAAAGCAGTTGCCTTGTGCTGGATCCATTGCAAATTAATTGATATTGTAATCATCTTTCAAAGAAACCTTCAATAGTGGTTAAACAGAAGTTATTTTACATGCCTGAAAAGTGTCATTTTGAAATGTAACAGCATTTTTTAAAATAGCAGGACCCCTTGATGAGTTTTATGAAAATCTAGGTACCATTTCACAATCCAATCATGATGACGCAGAATCAGAAAAATGATCCATAAGACCAGGGTTGCCAGTTTTTCCACAACAAAACTCACCCAAAACTAGTTACATCATGTACTAAGACCAATGGAAAATGAAAAGTTTTCTAGGCTGATATAACTAGGCACTATACTCTCATTCCAGCATATTAATCAAGGAACATTGCTGCCGTTCCATGGCTACAGCAGGTGCAATGATATATATATATTTATTATTTTATATATTATATTATTATTATTTAAGGTTGTAAATATAACAGATTATTGGAGTATGTGTTACCAGAAAATACTATTTCGTTTTTTCTCAAAATTTCAAAATGCGCATTATTTTCCATTTTTAGTAACTATTTTAAGATTTAAAGAAAAGATTTTTCTGGATGAAAACTCTTTTACCACCAATTTTTCCAGTGTACACAACATGCTAAAAATTATTATTAAAATCTATTTTAAAAAGAAATACAGAGGTCAAGACAAGACAAGTTCAAGACAAAAACTAGACTGGAAAACAAATAAAATAAAATTAATATTAATCCAACTTAAAAAAGCAAATGTCAAGTAAACTGTTAACCAAACGAAGTATTTTCTCTCTTTACAGCAAACATATATGAGTGTGGTTGTGTGCTTAGCTACATCAGCAAAGCAACAACTTGCAGGTTAAGTAGCTACTTCTAAATGTAACCAGCTGGACCACAGCATGCTCGATCTGCTTGAAACCTGTGTTTCTATGGACACTGTTCATTTACCGGATAGACTCCAAATGCTCAAAATCAATATGTACAGACTTGTGTCACACATGAACAATAACACAACCACATCCTAGAGAGGAGGAAGGAAACTACCTTGCTTGGTAGCTTTTAACAACTTCTACCTCAGTAATGAATAAGGAATAGAGGGAAAACATGATCATATTAATGTTTAACAAATGGACATCACAACAAATAGAGAACTATCAATAACGCAATAACCTCTTAGAATTTGACTCATGTATGAAAGTGCTTACTTCTCATATATCCGCTGGCCTCTAATAAAAACTTTGGCTTTGCTGTCCAGTGGAAAGGTTCCATCGTCCTTCCTGAAACGGTAGAACAGCTTCATATCTCTGAACTCCTTGTGCTCATCACAAACTGTGAGGACAAACAGATTCAAAACAGGTTTGTTGTGAGTCAAGTGCAGCTGAAAGGTTAAGAAGACACGCTGCTACAAGCAATGATTTAAACATCAAACTGGTTTCATCGACAGTGTAACAGAGTACATGTTTTGCTATATTTATGTACATAAATTTAACCCAAAAATGAAAATGCTGTTATATTTATCCTTACTGCTCTTTTCCACATAAAGAAACTGAATGGGAACTTGACCTGTAAGGGCTGTACAATGAGTAGCAGTCAATATGACTTTGAATTATTTGAACTGTTATTTCTTTTTTGCAGAAGCACATTTTAGCCAAATGATATATTATGTTACATATATTATGTTCTGTTATCAACAGCTTCAGAATGCACTGCACAATTCTAATGGAACACTTTTAGGATACTTTTACAGAGATATTTTCTTTTTATGGAGCTCGGTAGCTTCATTCCTTATTCACTTTTATTATATAGAAAACAGCAGTCAGGATGATCTTTATACAGGTATGTAACAATAACATAAGTAAATAATGAAATAAGCACTTTAAGATTCATTCAATTCATTAAACCCACCATGGTGAATGATGCACTGGTCAAAAAGTTTCTGCATGATCTTGATGGAAGTATCTCTGTCAGATGCTTCTTTGTGCTCAATTAGCCAATCAACGATCTCCTTGGCCACAAAGCAATTTGGATAGGTGCGGAGATGATGCCTCCTGTCTTTAATCACCTTAGCCTCATGGAGCCGTAGCCTGGAAAACAGGAATCAAATCAGATCACCCTCCATCTTCCCACATTTTGGTTTGGATTCTCCAATTAGCAACCAGCATTAAATAACCAGCAACACAAAGCCTGTAACTTCCCGACACACTTTTTAAAACTGACCTCCATACCTACATTTATTGCTATATCTATCCTAGGTCAATCCATGAAGATCCAGTCTAAAATAACTTTCGGATTTGTCTTAAAAAGTAGAAACGGAATAATAATAACGGATAAGGAAACCTACGAGTGACATTTATTAAATGCACATTTATATTTCAGTTTCCTTAAAGGTGAAATGTGTTTAGACTAATCTTGGGTTGAGTCAAAATTCAAGATCCAGCATGTAGCTTTTGACTATTGTCTTTGGTTATTGTCATAATCGGATTGAATTGGTCAATTATATTCATCTTTATTATGTCATCCAATCTTATGCAATAGTTTTACTGCACCTTTCACTAAATCCTCTTAGATTGAAGAATTTATGACAACGGGGCCAAACCTTGGTCACTTTAATTTCTTCTCTTCGTAGTAACAGCACACCTTCATTTAAAACCTTTCTATTTGTTTGCCCAAAAATGAAATGATTTTTTTTCACCCTCTTGTCATTGCAAACAAAATCTCACTTTCTTCTGTGAAACCCCTACAGTAGAACAGTTTTTGTCCATACAATGAAAGTCAAATGGATGTGAAATGCTTTCAACCCCACTTAATTTCATTACATAGACAAAAACAATTCACAAACAGCTTGGGAACAACATGAGGATGAATAAATAATGACATGACTTTTATTTGTGGTGAACTGTCTCTTTAAGAGTTGTGGAAACAATTAGTTCACAATCACAAGAACAGAAACTACATAAAAACATAAAAAGTGCTCAAAGTGTGCAGGCAAACCTTACGCACCCCATAACTGCGCCCATCATATCTTGTCCTAACATTGATATCAACATATTCTGAATTATATTATCAGCAACAAGCATTCATGCAGCAGTTGGCACAACGGCACGGGGCTGACAAGTGACTGAACAAAGACTCACATGACTGTAGCATTGTGCAGCCTGTAGTTCATACCATTAAAGTGCACTTTTGGCACTTTTTGACACCGAACAATAGAGCAATGGGAGACATGTGGTACAACATTACCATATAATAGCCTGAGTAAAATGTCAGCTACGCCTGGTGTATTCCAGTGGCATGTGGAGGATGACTAAACGAGGAAGCAAATTATTGTTTATGTGTTTTTGCAGTCATGTGGAACTAATGGACTAATTGGTTCAAATTAATGATTGTTTCATGTTTTATATGAATCGTATCCACTTAGTTTGATTTGGAGGCGGCATTATTATCATGAATCAAAAATTTAAAAAGACTTACATAATCTAAATGGAATCTAAATTAAAATTACTTTCATGACTGCAGTGCTAACTACACCAAGGACAATAACTATAAGAATATATACAGCAAAGTCCACACCACGACTAATCATTATGACACTTATAATTAGCTTTAACTAAAGCTTGAGCATTTAAAGTGGCAGGCGACAAAACTGCAGTATGCACTTATAATTAACAGAAAAATATTATGTGTTTG
>JAUMHI010000058.1:7048886-7065878 GCA_032359435.1 Enteromius unitaeniatus | reverse complement strand
TGAGTGATTGCAGCGTTTGAGCAATATCATCCATGTTGCGATTCAACTTCTCCAACTGCTGGTGGTGGGCAGTCAATTGAGAGGCTTGACAAGAGAGTTTGTGAGCCATATGGTAAAAAGCCGCTGGATCTTCGTGTGGCGAAGTTTTCTGTGACACTTGAGGCTCAGAGTCAGACATAGTTAGATCCAAATGCAGGTTTATTAATAAACAGAGTCAAACAGGCCAAGGTCGATTACCAGCAAACGGGAACAATGTGGAGAGACAAAGGCAAGGTAAGTGTCCAGTCAGAAGATCGGGTTCACAGGCGAGAATCAAGGTCGGTATCTAGGCAGAGAGTCAAGGTATTCAGCAAGGGTTCAGAGTAATGAGGCAGTCCAAGGTCAATAACAAAGCAGTCCAAAAAACACAGAGTAAACGCTTAGGATTGATGCCAAGGCAAAGCAAAACTTCGCGACTTGCTTCACTGAAGCATGCGCTTAAATAGTCACCCAAAACCGTCAACACCGCGGAAGTGACGAGGTGTTTCAGCGAAATGAGTCCGGGCGGAAACTACTCGGGCAATGGTTCCCGCTGATGACGGTCCGAGAGAGCCACAGAGGTCGGATTTACTACACCATCATGTCATGACATCCAGTTCTACAAATTTTTTAAAAAGTTTGTGTTTCATGACTATCAATGATTTAGAAATGTGTACTACATCAACTATGTAATGATTTTTGTAATGTTATAGTTTTCGATATCAGAAGGATAAAATATTTCACTAATGCCAAATTAGCCTATTGATATTAGACCTAAAAATTCTATTCATTTTATAACAAAAAGCTAATCATTTAACTGTGAAACATCTTGAATCACACCAGGTCTTACGCTTTGTGTAGTCTGCATAGTGCTACTGAATAAACAATAGGCATGCATTATTACATATCAAATGAACTGAACAGAAAGCGTGAAAGAAAGATAGATGTTTGATACCAGAAAGGGTGACTTTCTATTGATCTATACTCTGTCTCATGCAAGACCACCAGCTACATACGTGATCATGACATCTAACAGAAGTAAAGATCTGTCTGCATCTGGGACTGTACAATTCTTAAAAAATGGAAATGTACTGTTTTCAAATATATATTAAATAGACTTGTATAGGTTATGTGTCATATAAGAGAATTTTAGTTAAAAGTTAGAAGTTAAATGTTCAAAGCTAGTTAGTGGACATCTGTCATTTCTATAAAACAAAACAATTATTGATTGATTTATAAAACATTTTTTCAAACATATTCAGACCTTATTATCATTTTCCTGACTGAGTGTTGAGTGAGCTGTGAATTGCCAAGTTGTGGAAAAACAGTGTTTTCATGACATTCCATCTGAATCCAATGTTATTAAATAGTGCATGAACATTATCTTTACATTATATCTGTGTCAGTACTAAATTGGTCTTTGTGCACTTAATTTTACCACAGATTTATTTACAAACAAGGCACAATTTAACTCAGGATTTTCAGAAAGATTGGAACTCTAATATATTATACTATACTATATTGGTGCATACAATAGGTACACTTTTGTACCTATTAGGTTCACATACAGTATGTACACTTTAAGTACTAATATGTACCTTTAATATACTAAAATTGACCCTTTAGGTACAAACATATACCTTTTGTAAAGGTACTGCTTCAGTTTGTACCATTATTTCTCAGAGTGTTTCTTCTTACATTTTGTTTATGTATTGAGTTTTTGTTTTCCTAAGTTACAGTAGTCTCCATCTAAGAGAAATGTACACTGTCAAACACTGCTTAGGGCCCCGCTGCCACTAGGGGGCCCCCACTAGTAGTCTGACTCATTATGTTGCAAAATGCATTGTTTTGTTTACAACAAAGAGACAAAGTCTATAAAGGCCCTTGAGCTGTTTCCATACATAATTGTACCTAGGCTATACTGCATGAATTACATTTCCATTTGAAACTCAACTTATTTATATTACTTAACCGTATTTTTTTATTTCTTTTTTTTGTAGACCTACTTTGTTATAATTCAATAATAATAAAAAAGAGTTGTATTTTAATTTTTCTGATTAACACGACAACGTAGCTTGTTCATTGCCATAATAAAATACAACCAAACATACTGAAAAAAACATGATATTTTATTTCCCCTCATTTTAGAACAAATCCTTTAATTTAACGGTAGAACAGTACTCTGAACAAAACAAGAGTATAGCTTAAATAAGAAAGCTACTGTAGAACACAAGCCAAACAAGCCAAAAACAAATTAATTAAAACATTGTACTTATCGATCCAGTATCCACAATCTTCAGAACAAAATGAATAAATTTTTATCTTGCAACGTAGCGTACTAAATGAATATCAAATTATATGTTTGAGAAGTAACTTTTTAATTTTATGCCAATTTAATTATGTGCTTTTTAACTGGGAAATGGTGCTTCAACATGAACAACACGAACACAGACGATGAACACAGATGCTTTCAATCTTCATTGAAAATAGGTTATCAAAGATTAATAAACATTGTATGCTAACATGAAAGATTTTTTTTTTTAATTGCCCGGGTTCACAGGTGAGGCTTATGTGGCATATTTGTAAAATGTGTACAATTGTATGCATGTTGCTGGTTTGCACTATTCACTGCAAGGCAGGGCCCCAAAATTGTCTTGCTTAGGGCACCCAGATATTCAATTATTAGTCAATCGTAACAGAGGGCGTACGAACAATCTGCCATTCAATCAGCGATAAATGTAAAAATCTTTATAATGGTTTGGACCTCAAAAAAAACCCCAAAGGCAGCTCATGACCCCTTTAAATATGAGCCTGTTACTATAAAAGAAAAATAACATTTCATAATAGGCTACTGTACATGTCTTTGTAAAATTAAACTATCAAAATGGCCCAATAGGTTAAAGGTTTTAGATAATTACTCTAATGTCTTCCAAAAGGACCATGAGTCATCATCCAATGGCTGTAATATTGGCTCACCTTCAAAACTGAGGGAGCTCGTGTCATAACAAGTCTCAGCATTTTGGTCAAAGAATTGAAGACTGAAACTCAGAGAGAGAAATACACACCAGAAAGAGAAAAAGCATAATTTCGTTTAGCTAAAGGAAGTGGGAAAGGTCACAAACATAGACACCAACACGTATGCACCTCAGCACTTCGGTAAGTATCATCCATTGTCATCTTGCTTATTTACATTGAGTGGCTTGCCTTTAGGAGAACCAGGCGCATGCCACAGACTCCAACAGCGCTGTGGTTAAGCCCATGTGCTATTTTTAGATGACTTTGGAAGAGGACCTGAGCTTTAAAACTGCGTGTGCAAATCGGAATATTTTTAGGAACATCTGCCCTTTCTCTCTATCTCTTCACAGCAGATCTTCAAAATGATCGCTTTTTTGCTACTTTTGGCTTTTGCCTTGCCTCAGATTCACTCAGTGGATCCAAACACTGAGCCTTGTATGCCAGCGAGGTACAACAACGCTTATAATACTTTCCTCAAGCGCCATATTCCCGAGGAGGTGCCAAAAACGTGGGACAACAACGCTTGGGAAACCTTCCTGAGGAAGATCAAAACGTGTGGGAGACCTACGCAGTCGTTCTTCCGTGCCGGCGAGAAACAGCGAGTGGAAAACGTGTGCACTAAAGCCGGGGGGAAGACCCTGTCCGGTAGCCTGTGTATCAGTAAAGAGAAATTCTCCTTTGTGACTGTGAGGGTCGACATCAATGAAGGCGCGTGTGGGATCAAAAACATCCGCAATGAGACCAAACACGTCATCCTCGCCTGTGAACAGATAGGAGATGCCTGTCAACCCGTTCATTTCGAAGGAAACCCTCAAAACACGGCGCCGAGTAATAACCAGCGGGACTGTGGCTCTAAAGGGAGCTCGGGGACTAAATCTACGGTCATAAACGTGTTTGCTTTTCTGTTGACTTCGGTCCTGATGGTTTACTTTTTGTAAGAGTCAACGCTATTTTTGTAATGCTACTTCTAAAAAAAGCATGTTAATTGTTTGTTGTGTTTATAATTGTTTGTTTTTAACATTTGTTACAATAAAACCATTTATATAAGGTGTGTTCATATGTTTGCATATAAATAATAAATTGGAATATTGGAATAAGCTCTTACCCCAACAACTTATTATTATTTAATGCATTAATACTTTATTCCATGGGCCATGTTTAGCTCATTAGCAAAATCCACTTTTAAAAAAATAACTAGCCTATGCTTCCTGTGTTTGGTGTAGACTTGCTCCACGGCTCAAATTTGTCTTAAGGTTCCTGTGGAACAGGTGGTTCTGTGTTAGGAAGTTATGATTGAACAGAAACCATAACCGAGACAACCGGGGTGAAATTAGCTAAACAGCATTTTGAAATGCAGAAGTGATGGGTTGTGGTGGGAGAACATATAATAATATTATTGGGTCATGATCTTTCATAACAGGACATTATTATGAGATTGAGGACTATTGTAACATTTTTTGTAACACTAGTTGGGGTAATTTGTAAAAATAATTGTATACTAAGTAAAAAAAAAAACATTTGGCCTATACAAACTGCAGTGTAACATATATAGACTGCTACAGGGAGGCCTGTTTCAACATCTATAACTGAATATTTGAGCTAGATACAAAATGTTCACTACAAAAGGCACCAATTCAAACATCTACGAATCAGACTCATGTACCTTTGTTACAATCTTCCCCCTTATAAATATAAACTCCTTATTTATCTACTTTATTAAAACAATCTAATAAAACAATTCAAAGAAATGTTATATTTTCTACAAATGACCATATCTCCAATCCACTTTCGGTTTGATGCAGAAGTGTGTGTTTATGTGGGTGTGTAAATCAGACTAGGCCAAACCTCCTTAATGATATTTATGCTTACTGAACACTCCAGTATACCAATGTAAAGATTATGTAAACCCAACAAAAAACTATGTAAATTTGTCTGTGAGATTGTATGTATGAATTTTCTCAATCAGAGTCGCAATAGTGACAAACCAATGTTTTTTACCCTAGAGTGTAGACTTGGTGGATCCGAAAACTGCATTGGGAGCATTTTACCAACACTAACTTTGGCTTTGAGCTGCCAAAAAAGTTCACAGTTCTATATAAGCGTATACCAGTATTTAGTTAGCTGTATTGGCATATGGTTTGAAATCAGCAGTATAAAAAAGCTTCAGATTTTGCTTGAAATTTTATTATAATGTAAGTTATATTATTTACCTCCAACAGTTTAAGTGCTGAGTAAAATATAGTTTTATCAAAATGTTTATATATATATATATATATATATATATATATATAATCTGCACACACATATTTACAGCCTTGTTCATGTCATTTCTGTTTCATGGGATAGTAGACTGTTTGTAACACCGTAAATCTAACAGATTCCCATATCTTTTAAACTAGTAAATTCCTGGCTGCAGGTGCAATGTGAACAGAACTAAAACTGCACCGTTATTTAAATGCACATGTTAGCCGCCAGGGGTCTCTTGTTCTCTTGTATTTAACTCAATTTACTGAACGGAATAAGCAATTTCAGTAAACCCGAACAAAACTAAGTTGTGTTAACGAAGTAATTATTGAGTACTACGCTTTATATGAACATGTTATAGTATCCGTCGTGAAAGCACTGTTTTGTGACGCCCTCAATAAGGAGGGATTTCATCACTTCACTTTTTCCACGAGATGTCACTAGTGCTCAAATTTAGGCAGATAATTTTGGCAGTCCCTTTTTCTCTCAATACAATTTCTCTCAGTACAATTTCCTTAAGCTGATTATTAAGAGTGAGACTTCTATCTACAAAATGTACTATTATGAATTTTTTTCTCAATTGAATTCTTTTCTTCTTTTTCTCTCTTCTATAGGCCTATTTTAAAGTGGGATGTGTAATTTCTGTGTAATTGTTTTTAGCATAAGACAACCGAATTGCAAAAATAGTTGCTTGCATTCGAAATATGCTCATTCCTTATTAAACAGCATGCAAAACACAAGTCATCACGTGAACAATGTGTACAATGAGTATTTGCAAGCAAACAATTCACACTTCTGGTAGGTTTTTAACTTGACGTTAAGGTGGTTAGGCTCGACAAACAGAGCAATGCTTTCATAGCGCCACAAAGCCACGGTGTTAACACTTTTTCTGGGAAATCAAAAAAGTATAGCACCTTTAACCTCTCCTTCACCTCTCCACCCATTAAATCACTAGTTCCCTGGGCCCTCCATGTGCAGTTAATGTAATGTGTTACAGGAATCTGGCCTTTCTTTACAAGAATTCCACCACATTTCCACCCTTTTTCTTTCTCTCATTCACTCTGCCCTTGGAATTTCTGTATTTTATCCTATTTTCCACACTCTTCCTATGGCTTAGGCACGCTAAAGGTGTTAAGGTTCTATACAGTTTTTAATGATTCATTGACATTAAGAGATTTTCGTGTCTTCCCTTTGTGAAACGCCACTGAGCAGCTATCAGTCAAGTCTTAAGCTCCGGCAAGCTGGCACTTACTGCAGTCAATAGGTCATGACACAAATATGACATTAGGCAAATCAATACACGCACACACCCGGCAGAGCCAGTAAATGTAACAATTGGTTCTGAGGAGAAAGCAGGAAAGAATGAACTGAAAGAATGAGTGAAGAGTGAAAAGCAGGGGGTGTGCTGAGGGTTGGTGGTAGGGTAGAAAAGGGTGGAGAGTTAGAAACCGGGCCTGCACTCAAATTGAACTTTATGGCCAAAAAAAAGCATGAAAATAAGAGGTTTGCACACAAACTAAGGTGAGAGGCTGGGAAAAGCCTTTTGCTTTTCTTCCCACATTTCTTTCTTTTTCTCCTCTCCTTAAGTTATAATTGTATTGTCATATTGCATATGCCTACTTATCACTTTCATTGTGTTATCAAAAGGCTTAAGGTGAGCTATAAAAGTGAGGATAACTCGCTGTGAACGGATACAGAAAAAGAGATTATTTCCTGGTGGCACAGCATGTAAAAGCAATAATGAATTTGCATGACGGTATTTGCAGTTCAGAAGGTGACTTGTAATTCAGTGTTGATTCTGTAGCCAATCTGTGAGCAAATTCATGGCCAGATTGATTCAGATCCGGGAAGATTTGTAATCCTTTTCTTTTAAGGAAACTATACACTAAAAGAACGGTTTCCTAAAACTTGTTTGTTCATTAACCATACCAAAAACCCTTACAATGCCTTAGATGACTGAAAGATGTGGGTGGAAGAGTTCATGTATAAAGCATTTTGGACCCAAATCAAGGCGCGAGGACTGCTAACAAAATAATAGTCTCAGAAATCCCCCACTTAGAGAAAAAGAAAGAGAGACAGGAAGAGATCTGCCGTACATTATAATTAAATTTAACTCTGTTACCTCAGCTACACTCTGTTTTTTCTTTCTTTTTAAAATAACTTCGGTCAGCTGCTGTTTTATGTTGGCAGTAGTGACCAGAAATATTTGATCAGTGACTTTTAGTGATATTTTACCTAGACTATACCTTCTACATTTACAGTAGGTTAAAGAACATCGCTGGTCGATATTTCTGCATTGTTCTAACTTGAAAGTCTTGCAATCTGACTTTCAACCTCCAGACTAAAACCATCAGGGGAAAATAAACAAGAAACAAATGCTTTGGCACAGAAAGTGGTTAACATAGATGCCTGGTGGGTTAGGAAGGAGCTTTTTCATTTAAAAGTGCCAGTTTTAACACACATACTTAACTGCAACCCCAGATGACTGAAGTTTGTTGAGGTAAAAGAGTTCATTTATGCAGCATTTTGGATCACGGTCAACAAACAAAACTTGAGAACATTCAGTCTGTTATATTGGATTCTGAAATGCCCCTGTTCAGAACAAAGGGTAGAAAGAAAACAGCCTGATGGTTATTGGTGTCATAGGACACTAAGTCAAAGGTCAGGTCAAGTTTAGTGCTGGAGCGGCTGTGGTTTGCCCGAAGTGTGACCAAGAAAAAGATGAACCACATTAACAAGATAATCAATGTGTGTGTGTTTCCGTTGAGTCTTTATTCAGATGGGAACAGGATGGAGAACAGAAGACAGTAGGAAGTGATTTTAGAGATAAGAAGCCAGCCAATAATGGGTAGACGAATGTTTGGGTACTGCCTCACTGGTCTGAGACTGATTTGACTAAAGGAGGATAAAGACTGAATTAATGATTAGAGAGAGAGCAGATGTGTGTGTGTGTGTGTGTGTGTGTGTGTGTAAAAGAGGGAGAATAAAGGAGGAGGAAAGGGGGAGATGGAAAGTGGAACAGTTTGATAATGAGCAAAGGGTGGACTGAGACAGAATGAACAACACATGGGGAGAAAAAGGAGGAACATGATGTATGTAGAAGGAGAAAGAAAAAGGAACAGCTTGATTAAAGAAATCATGTGGTTCATGTTAAGTTTCAGTTGGTAATGATGGATATGGGTGATGACTCAAACAGTCAAGCATGATCTAGATTACTTCTTCACCCAAATTAATTTAGCTGCATTATAAATCAGCCCTTCATCAGATGCATGAGTATGAAACATATATATTTATTATATAATCTATAAAATAATCTAATCAAATAAATAATCTAATAAATTGTGTATAATACCAAACTAAAAAAGTTTTCCCCTACAAGAATTACATTTTTTTTTAGTTTTTGTTTCTCATGATATCAGGACCATTGTTTCAGCCTGGCATTTTCAACTTTATGTTCCTCCAAAAGTAAATACATTTTATAACAGAAATCATAATCATAAAAGCTATGTATTCATTTGATTTTATGCTACACTTGAGAGTCAGAACACATTTAAGTCAAGAACCAACTAGTGAAAGGCTGTTTAGTTGTCAAACTAATAAAGTTGAAGGGATTGTGTGAAGTTTAGGGGTCAATTTCTGAGAAAGTTTTGGGAACACCATATAAAATTAATTGTGTCTACATGCCCTTTATAACAACGCAACCAACATATGAGTGTGTGGTGTCGTGGGTGAGAGAAGGTGCGATTGTGTGTAGTGTTCCAGACATAAGCGTGTAATCCAGTGTGCTGTGGCATGTGTTTGGGGCTATGTGAGTCCCCGGAGTGAAGTATCACTTACCCTACTGAGTTTTTGGCAAGAAGAGTAAGAAGCAGAGAGAGAGAAGGAGGAAGACAGGGAGGGAAAGTGAGAGAAAAGTAAAATGATTCCTCTTTCAAAGTGCTCAGAAATATTTATGCCCTCATTGCCAAGCACCTCTCCTTACTCTCTCTCTCTCTCTCTGTCTTGTTTGTCTCTCATCCTTTTCTCCATCTTTGTCATTCCCCGTTGGGCTTTGATCTCTTTCTCTCACTTATTCCTTCCTCCTTTCACCAGGCCTGAACAAAGTAATAAAAAATGACCTAAGCACAAAAGAACAAAAGATAAGTGGGTGGGAATGAAAATGGGTAAGGCGAAGAGGGGGGATGAGAACAGAAAAGAAGAGCGAAAGGGTGTTCGGTGTCACGGGCCACCCAGAACAGGCAAGATATTGTAAATGTTTACCAGGAAACATCAATTAAATTGCTTAGCTAATTTCCTATTTCACCTGTTTCCACACTGCTGGTTTCTCCTGAGGTCAACCATCTGTTGTCATATGCAAGAATGCTTTTTGGCTTTAAGCATCATTTCTTGATGGTGGGCACAACCCACTAAGTGGGGTATTTAGATAGTGTTGATAACTTCTTCTCTCTTGCTTACAGGCCTGCAGCTAACAAGTGGAAAAGTTGACAAAAAAACACAAAGGCAGAGGACGCCGTAAAGGAGAGATTAGGACGGCGATAAGAAGACAAATAGCTCCATTGATATGAGAGTGTAATGACTATCGTCTGTTGTTGTTGTACGAAGAGGAACATGTGTGGACATGAAGCTATTGTGTGAACACAAGCGGCAAGGTGTGTGATGTGTGACGCATCGCCTCGCGCTATCTCTGTCAAGTGCTTGTAATACAAGCGTCGCGCTTTGTCAACATGCAGTGAGCGGCCGTGACCCCACGGGGCTACATTCCTCTCTATAAACGGGACAAGAATGTCCTACAATATGGAACAACTTTGTGTGGGATGTTTAAAACTAATAATCGTAAAACTGAAGTGTGTCGGGGCTGTGAGTCAGAAAGTATTGTGAAGCACGGGTGAGTGATTCGGTGTTGCCAGATCTTGCAAGAAAAACAAACGGTTTAGTATGGTTATGAATTATGGAAAAGGAAATTGCTTAATTTCATCAATCAACATATAAAACATTAAAACACAGACAGCGTAGGATACAAATGCCGTAAGCTAGGCAAAAATGTTAAAAATATTTTTTAAAACATAAATATATAGGTATTTAGATACTGTGTGTGTGTGTGTTTATTAGACCCTTTTTATCAGACCTATATAGATTTTTTTTTGCGAATAGGCCTAACTAAAAAGTGCAGTACACAAGGAGAATCTTCGCAGATTACGCTCGAATCTTAAACATGCACACACTACAAGATTTGAACATTGTGGTGCATCACATGCTACAAGGTGTTATTAAAATGATCATGCCAGAGGGAGTGCCTTATGTGATCTTACGCAGCAGATCGTCATTATTCATATTTCAGTTCAAAACTGAGACGATTTCACCCAGCGCTTCTCTTTCTCCTTACTGTTGATATGTTTTCTGCACATCAACAGTAAGGAGATATATATACAGACAGTCTTGTTACTTCAAGAAGCAGTTTCCTCTGTCTCCAATGGAGCTGGCGCGTACAGCTGATGTTTAGCTGTTGTGCATTGGCTATTGAAAGTAGCCACTGACGTAATCATATAGATGTCATCGTCCTTATTTAAATCCTAAATATCAAACATGCTTGATATGATCGTCCCCGGGAGGAGCAGGATTCGATCTGTGAACGCCTCACATTACCAGATAATCCGCACCGAAACATCGGGACCGATCATGGATGGTGCTCTGATTCTTGGGAGCAGAAAATCAGGGCTAAATCTGGCTAAAAGTCCTGTAAACCCGGCTTAAACATCGGATATGTTGTTAAAATAAAAGTACCATCCTTTTTAACGCACCAGGCCTACTTTTATTTCTCACAGCCTTGTTTTCATTCCTGCCAATAATTAAATAGGGTGTAATGATGACTGTCTATCCCCATAACTATACTATATTGTATTCCGTATAAGGTATATACATACATATACATATAATAAGCGGACATGGCAACACGGGAGTAGCTGCACAGGGCGAGCGGTCCAGGCTGTCACCCGGGTTACCCGCGTATTAAATTGTAAAGTTCGCTTTGGCGCGGAAGACCATCCATCAAGCGTAAATGGTTAACGACTTCTTTGTACGACTCACATTCATCATCCAGTCTCCATGGCCCGCGTCTTCATTAGAGACCCAAACTTCGCCTCTCCACCTTTTAACCAAGCCCCCACCCCACCCCCATGTGCCCGGCTCTTTTCTTCCGCTTCAACAGCAGGGGTGAAGGGGAGACTAAAGACCCTCAG
The DNA here is from genome assembly GCA_032359435.1 of Enteromius unitaeniatus. Classification (NCBI taxonomy): domain Eukaryota; kingdom Metazoa; phylum Chordata; class Actinopteri; order Cypriniformes; family Cyprinidae; genus Enteromius; species Enteromius unitaeniatus. The sequence continues at coordinate 7,054,365 of JAUMHI010000058.1, read as the reverse complement.
GGACGCTCCAGCAACCTCCTGGCCTCTGCTAGGTCACCTTTTATGTCCGCGTCATCCTCTTCACTCGCTCCCGTCGGGATCTCAGGAATTTGCACCGCCGCAGAAGACCCTCCGTGTCTCCCTCACTCCCAAACGTGGAAGAGGATAACCACAGCGGAGACAGATCCAGTTACAAGAGCTCGGTGGAGGCTGAACTTGACAGAGATCTGTTTTAGCTATTAGCCTGACAAATTGTCCTGATTGTTTTATGATCATATTCTCCTCTGTGTGTCCAACAGTTCCTGGCACACCGCTTGTTTATCTGTCACAGAGAGTGAGACATCTGTAAAATGCATCCCATCTTGTTGAATGTCTGTTCTATTCTTTAATGTTCCTGTAGCTGTTTTTAATAATGTTTTATAATACTGTGCAAAACATAGGCTACATTATCCCAATATGTACTAGTTAACACACCACCATTGATTAGCTTCACTAAATTTTTTCAGGCTATATAATATGATTTCCTATATATACATATTTGAATGTAAACAATTCAATTGTCATTTTTATTTCCCCCTTCATTTCGTATATTTTCTAATGCATAGCCTACGCTTTGACAATAGGCTAAATTCTGAACATTAAACAGCTTTGTATATGAATAAAAAGAACATTATAGAAATACTCCGCAAGGTAAGAAACAAAGTCTTATTCCTGGAAAACCTTGGAGCATACCAATAAAATCATACAGAAAACAGAGCTCTGATGGGCGTTTCCAAACGCGCACATGTTTTAAAGTGGGCGTGGTTTGGGCGGGGAAAGACTATCATCTCGAAGTATCATTGGTCCCTTGATTTGACAGGGCAAGGAGAGGGTGGAGTTTGTCGCAGAAGGGGTGTGTGCGCTCGCGGATTAAGCGTGATAACTGGCCCAAATTTTCGGTTCAACCTTCACCACAGGCTATAACGTTTGAAAGCGCAGAATCAAAAAGATCTTAAGTTTCTCAGGTCAAGGCAGAGAGAGGAAAATTAGTTTGGGATAAAAGTTGCAGGTACTTTGAAAGTGTGTCAGGTTGAAGGACTGTCGCTCAGCCGAGCACCAGAGAGAATAACAGTGGGATACGCGCAAAGGAAAGAGAGAAGGCACGATGGATCGCAAAATCCCCGATTTTGCCGGCACTTGGAAAATGAAAAGCTCCGAGAACTTCGAAGAGCTTCTCAAAGCGCTGGGTAAGTGTTCATCGTGATGCGCAAAACTGGCAATCAATCCTGACACAGATTGCGATACAGAACAACAAATTCACCACCTCTTGTGCACCCATGCAAAACCATTTTAATATTCCTTCCATATAAACAGACCTGTTCTTATGTTACTATTTATTTTGCTATCAACTAACCAGTTAGGCTACAGTAGCCTATTAATGTCCGCTATACCTATTAGATATAAATACTATTTATTAGATATCGGTGTATCTAACTAGTTCTAATAAACCCAGCATTTTAAAAGCAAAAACTGTTGTGGACTGGGCAGGGTTGAGCTTATTTCGCTTAATTTCCTTGAGTAGCCTGACTGGAGCTTTAAGGATCCACTATTAGTTTGTTTTTGGACAATAAAACACATTTTTTGTGTTCGCGTATAGTATTTGTGTGTTTGGAATAGTGTTTCACGACCAATTCGGAAATTCTTGTTTAAATGTGTTATATTTATCAATCCTGAATTCCTGTGTTCCCGTGGGTGACAAAGAAATTGATCGACGACCAATTTAACGAGGGCACTGCTGCCACCCAAACACCCCCTTTGACCAGTCTGTGTCGAACAAAAGAAGCAGGTTTCTTAGAAGGAAGAGTAGGTCCTTCATTTCACCATTCAAAAGGATGATGAAATAAAGCAGACAGGTTTAAGAGGGCGGAGAAGGCGCACAATGGAGAGAAAAAGTCCTGCTGTTTCTGACATGGGAACGTGATGTATTATATGAATACCCCGAATTGCAGGAGATGAGATCTGCATCCACAAGACCCATCTGAGGATAAATGTCCTCATAAAAAAGAAGAGGGCGTGGCTATATGTGAGGAATGTGCATGATTGACAGATAGGTTGATGGAGGAATGAACTGTGTGACTTGCTTTAACACTCATGCGCATTCACACTCTTTAAGTATGCCTTAAATTCACACACTTTCAACAACGGGGCCATTAAAATGCTTTTCGCCACACAAATATTTCAGTGCACAGATGGGCCCGACCTGTCACCACACCCTGTCATCCACCCTCCTCCCTCTTGTGTCCTCATCTCCATCCCTTTACTCTGAAATACTTCCTTTGACCTTTCCCCTATGACACTGACCCTGACCGTCTGACTGCTCTGACATCTTTTCTCGGTTAGTTAATGGGTTTGAAGCAATGCTTGATCTGACAGGAGTCCGTTTAGCTTTATTAGCTAATGTTTTTAACAAGGTTCTGCCTAGATTCGGATGTGTCTTGTACATTTTTGTATGCTTATTGCACAAACAGTGTGTAGAGTTTTGTGTGGAGTAATTGACAATTTATTTACGCGTCTCTGTCTGAACGTGCGTTTAAATTTTGGCCCCTCTTGTCTGCCTTCATGTGTATATATTTACCCTTGGTGACAGGTGGGAATGTGTGTGAGGTGAGTAGTGTGAAATTCTACTCGATGCACAGAGGCTCTCTCTCTTTCACACACACACACACACACACACACACTGGCCTTTAGCTGTTTTTTCCACACTTGAGTGCTCTTTTTCTATGTCTCTGCTGCCGTTCTCGTATTTTTTTCTTCTCTTGTCAGTAATCTCACCCTCCCTCAACTGTGCCATGCTTTTTTCTTTGTTGCCCCTACCCTTCCCTATTTCCGAACTGCGCTCTATCCATTTCCTGTCAGGAAGGTTTAATAGATTACAGCATCCCCTGTGGCAGGGTGAATAACTTCCTCTTTCAGTGTGTTCACCCACCTACACACACAGCATGACTCCATTGAACACAAATTATATATTGAAAAAAATAGTGTGTGACCGAGTATTGTTCTGATCTTTTTTATTATTCTTTAAAAATCTTGAGCTTATCTCTTGGTTATTGATTGTTTAATAAACTATAGTTAAACTATATTATTAATAATGTTGATAAATCACCATTTAGTAGGTCTTTAATGAATAGCACACACCATTTCTACACTTCAATGTTTTTGCATAACTCATTTTATTGTTTGTGTGATTCTTCTTTTTTTTTAAATAACAATAATTCTGAAACACTTTATTTTAAAGTGTCCTTGTTACATGTTACATGTATGTAATATAATAACAGTGAATTATGCATAATAACATGCTAGTAATCCTAAGACAAATCCTAACCCTAACCATATGTAGGCCTAACCATAAATGTATAATGATACTATAACATGTTCAACATACATAAAGTGTAACCTAATTCTATATAATCATATTTACATGTAATAGTATCAATAATGCTCCCACTTTATATTAGGTGACCTTAACTACTATGTACTTACATTTAAATTAATCATTTGATCAAATGCACTAATACATAGTGTATATACAGTGCCCTCCACTAATATTGGCACCCTTGGTAAATCAGAGCAAAGGTGGCTTTGAAAATAAATCTGCATTGTTTATCCTTTTGATCTTTCGTTCAAAAAATTCACAAAATTCTAACCCATCATTGAAGTAAAACAATTGAAAATGGGGAGAAAAACTAATTGTGAAATAAATCTTTTTCTTCAATACTTGTTAGCCACACCCACTTGTGTCCTTTATGTCCTTTTCCCAAGATAACATCTCTGAGTTTTCTCCTGTAATGCCTGAAGAGTTTGAAGAACACCTGATGAGAGAAAAGAGACCACTCCTTCATTCTCATTCAATCTCTCCAAATCTTTCAGAATGCCAGCTCCATGATGGTGCTTCTCCTCTTTAGTTCACCTCACTCATTTTCTGCAGGGTTCAGGTCTGACTTATTCTTGTGTTTAATTTGATGTTTGTTTTAGATTATTGTCCCAGTGGAATGGGCCCAACCATGGCCCATTATAAGATTTCTAACAGAGTCAATCAGTTTTAGATTTGTTATCTGTTGGTATTTGATAGAATCCAGGATGCCATGTATCTAAACAACAGGTTTTCTGAGACTCAACTATTTTCTGCAATTCTCCAGCTGTGGTCCTTGAAGAGTCTTTAGCCACTCATACTAACATTTTATGTTGATTGGAAATTCTTAATTATTTTTATGATGGTGGAAATTTTCTCTGCTCTAGCTCTTTTCTTAAAGCCACGTCACCAATTGGTGAAGCTCAATTATCTTTTGCTGTACATCATAAATATATTATTTTTTCTTTCTCATTGTGTTGATGATTAAGGGAGTTTGAGATTTGTTTTCCCTCCTATATATATTTCTGTGAAACAGGATGCCATGGCCGGATAATTTCATGTGCATAATCACCCTGGAGTAGGAATATGAATGGGAATATACTTCAGTTCAAAATTCTAGGAGTGCCACCAATTGTGGTCAACAAGTATTGGAGAAAAACATTTATTTCATCACAAGAACTTCTCCCTATTTTCAGTTGTTTTAATTCAATGATAGGTTAGAATTTTGTAAACTCTTTAATGAAAGATCAAAAGGATAAACAATGCAGATTTATTGTCACAACCACCTTTGCTCAGATTTACCAAGGGTGCCAATAATAGTGGATGGCACTGTACATGTTTTTACATTGTATTAATATTTTTGAATATTTGAACATAATAAATACATTGTCCTTTTTTATGTAAGCAAATAGTAGTTAAGGCCACATAACATAAAGTGTGACTTTAATAGTTTGTAAACATTAATGACTATTAAAATAATAAATATTTTAAAGGTTAATATTATAATAATCAAAATATTAATCAATAAAAATTATAGTAAATATTAATAATTCTTAATATTATGTATGTATTGTAGTCTGGCTATTTTTTAGTTAACTAATTAGTATACTAATAAAACACTTAATTATATAGGTACATATTTGTTGTGATTTCAGAATATCAGTTCATGTCTAGCGTCTCTTTGGTTAAGTTTTTTTTCTGGGTGCTCCAGCTTGTCTTCTATTACATTAGGTGATGTCAGCACAGACGTGTGGAGCAGATCCAGTCTTAATAACATCACTTTCCGATCGGGTCTTTTTGTCCTCAGTAAATGAACAATTCTCCATAACCTCTGTGGATGCCAGAGCTCTCATATATCTTCAGGAGATTGTTCTGATGTGAATGTGTGTGTTTTGTCAGGTGTGAACGTGATGCTGCGTAAGATTGCGGTCGCAGCTGCGTCAAAGCCATCGGTGGAGATTACACAGGATGGAGAAACCCTGTCTATCAAGACCTCCACCTCTGTAAGGACCACCCATGTGACCTTCACAGTTGGACAGGAGTTTAATGAGGCCACTGTGGATGGGCGTCCCTGCACGGTACATACGCACCCAGAAAAACACTTCAGTCATT
>JAUMHI010000058.1:7025282-7038581 GCA_032359435.1 Enteromius unitaeniatus | reverse complement strand
CCTCCACATTGCACATCACAAAACAAAAAAGAGCAGCAAGAAAAGACACAAATTTAGGAACACTAGAACACTGTAATGTAATACATTTAGAGAAAAGACTTTCTGAAAACTGCTGTCAGATGTTTAGGACCATGTTGTCTGATTAATCTGATTAACCCTTGACTAACATGCAAACTTTCTACTGAAATGTTGTCATGACCCATTCAGTAAACTGAACAGGATTTATATGCTATCATGAAAAGATGTGCGTTCAGTGAACAAGAGAAATGGATTTTGATGCCTCTTTTATTTTGCTGGCTCTTTATTGCAGTAGAGGTATTTGTGTTACCATAAAGTGAACAACTGCTGCTTCTCTACAATGGTTAGTGTGGTGGAGCTGATAAAGAACAAACCAAACCACAACTATGAGCTCACATCTATCCAGGGGTGGGGACAGAAAATTATTTTTAGGTGGCAAGGGGGTGGCCTATTTCTATAATTATGTTTAATAATGGAGTTTAAGTTTCAAGGGTTATTTCACGCAAAAATGAAACGTCTGTCATTAATTACTCACCATCATGTTCCAAATCCATAAGACCCCTGTTCATCCTCAGAGCACAAGTGCAAGTCAAAGCGCTCTCTACTAGTACTGTAAAGTACTGTTGTCATTATTTTTGTGCAAAAAAGTATTCTTGTAGCGTGAAACCACTGATATCACATGTTTACAATGTCCTTACTATGTTTCTGTGCCTTGATCATGGTATGTTCTCTATGGAGAGTCAGCTCTCAGACAGGGTGAGCAATCAATGACAGAATAGTCATTTTTGGAAATTCATTTTTGAGGTCGTCATGTGACACAGTAGCCACAACAGGACTGTTTTTTTCCTTTCTATTCAAAACATACGCATTAACTATATATTATGAAATATCTTGATTCTTGAACTTTATAAATTATGGTGATTTACAGTGGGTGATGGCCAAAGTAACCTAAGAATGTAATATAACTATGCATTAAACTGTTTCATAAAGTAACAGATATGGGAGTCATGCTGTAACATAATTTAAATGCGTCTGACTTTATATTTAATGTGAATTTAACATTGAAAGTTAATGTGAATAAAAACATTGCAAGTTAAACACTGAACATTTAGATTTTTAAAAACCATTTTGACTGACAGTCTAGTTCTGGCACTCTCAAAAACTCATTGAAACTACTGACTTGTGGGTAGTGCACCGACATTTAGCGATTTCGCGAGTTCGAGCCCCGGCTCGCAGACCTTTCCCGATCCCACCCCCCTATCTCTCTACCGCTTCACTCCCTGTCAGTTGTGATCTATCCTATCTGATAAAGGCAAAAAGGCCAAAAAACAAATCTTAAAAAAATGACTGAAGCTGTTTACACTATGAAATTAATAGTTTGTTGTTTCTGATCAATACCAGCATTTTAGCGATTAATCATCCGAAGACCTCTGATTGGTCAGTGCAATCTCAACAGCATTGTGTGTGATTGGTTCTAAATGCACAGTGATGTAAAAGTGCGTCTGTGCTACTTTGAATGAGCATGATGCCTCTCCCTCCACTTACAATCTTGTAACACAAGTTGTTGACTGCGACCCCACTGAAGTCCTTTTCTACCACAGATTTATGTTATAGACTATGCAGTAATTACTGATGTGGCTTAGTCAAGTTTGACAATAGACTTGATTATATTTAGTTATAGTGTGAAAATCTTCTTAACTACACCACTTTCCTTGCAGAAGAGTCTTTTTACTGGAAATACTTACTTTATAGATTCACGGTATGCTCTAAGATCTGACTTCATCAAGACAGGAAGGTTGTGAGGGAGACTTTTGTTTAAATTCAACACTGGATGAAAATAAGATTTTTGATAAAGTAACCTTATCATGGTACTATTAGGCATACAACATCACATATCTGGACAAATTACTGTAAACGCTAGAAATACAGCTTTAATGAACCGCAGCAGTTGCAGTCAAGGTATTTCCAGACTGCAGTCAAAATTAATGCCACTAGCTATTTTGTACACACCATACTTGCTGTTCATATGCATTGTGCCCCCTAGACAGCATACTGTCGTTGTTGGTGTAAGTTTTTGAGCATGTATTCTGTGACCGCTGATGGGTTCTGCAGATGCTCTGCGATGAGCAAGTTCTCTTGTGTTCAGCTGTGTTCTTCTGTGCTTTAGATGGAGAACACAGGTGTGGACTCTGGGAATTCCACCCCCTTGCCCCCCTTCATTTCTCCCTGCATTTCTCACTCTAAAATCATCCGCCCCCACCACATACAGGAGAGTGGATTGAGACATAACATGAAAAATAAAAACAACATAAAGCAGAAGATAGCTAATAACACTAGACAGGAGCAATCCACTGAAATGGTTTTTAATTGATGCAGTATGTTAAATCTGTTTGAAAAGCAGTCTGATTTAAAGACAGAAATTGATTTGAGAATGCTTGGAATTTTCCTAACACAACTTTGCATAGAGCAAGTGTGAATGTGTGTCTGCTTGAACTCAGGAAGGGTCAGTAAGATTTTATTAATTTTTGTTATCTATAATATTTTACAAATAAACTAGGCCTAAATGCAATTTGTACAATTAGTTGAAAGACATCTTGGATGATGAGCATGTTTTAATTTCTCTAGTAAAATTCAGTAAGCCTTTTAAAATGTAGACAATTTGATCTTTTTTGAGACAATTTAAGGTTAGATTGTAAAATTACATGTGCAGTAAATCTCCAAAATCCTAAAGATATTTATTAAAATTAATATTAAATATACAGTCACATAAGTTCACATGCCCCTTGCAGAAAATACAAAATGTTTATCATTTTAGCAAAATAAGACAGATCATAAAAATGTTATGTTTATTTAGTGCTGTCCTGAGTAAGCTATTTCACAAAGCAGATATTTATATATTCTCCACAAGACAAAATAATTGAATTTATAAAAATGTCCCCATTTATAAGTTTACATGAATCGTAAATGCTGTGTGTCATTTCCTGGATGATCCATGACTGTTTTTCTGTTTTGTGATAGTTGTTTATGAGTCCCTTGTTGGTCCTGAGCAGTTCAACTGCCTGCTGCTCTTCAGAAAACCCTCAAGCTCCTTCACATTCTTTAGTTTCCCGCATCTTCTGCATATTTGAACCCTTTCAAATACTGACTGTGTGATTTTGAGATTGAGATTTTCAATCTTTTTACACTGAGGACAATTGGGGGACTCATACATAACTATTATATAAGGTGAAAACATTTACTATGCTCAAGAAGGCAGGTTTTGGTCAGGGTGTATTATACTTAGTCTTCTGGGAAACATTTAAGTGTTTATGTAGCTTCTTAAGTGCTCTACCAAATGAAAAAAAACATGTTCTTTAAATAAAATAAGAAAAATATGCACATCATCATCCTGTTTAAAAGTTTACACCCCTAGCTCTTAATGCATTGTGTTGCCTTGAGCATCAGTAAATGTTTTCACCTTTTGTAATAGCTGTGTGTGAGTCCCTCAGTTGCCCTCAGTGTGAAAATTGAATACAGTATGTGCTGGAAAGGGATCAAATATGCAGAAGATGCAGGAAAACCAAAGAAAGTACAGGATTATTGTAAAGAACAGCAGGCTGTTTGCTTCAAGGGTATGTAAACTTTTGAACATGATAAATTTTTATGAATTCAGTTATTATTTTGTCTTGTGTAGTATAGAAATAAACATATGTTATGTGAAATATCTTACCCTGGAGAATACTAAATGCATTTTATATTTAGATAGAATAGAAGATAAAGATAGTAATGCATGTTAGTCTGCTTTTTGTGTCCAAGAGCATATTTATTAAAGCCTATACATCTTACTAACAATAAAATGATGCTTCTAACCAGAGGTCCTGTAGTTCCAACCACGTATGTTTGTGACGTTGTCTGCGAACGATCGTTTGAACTATGCTTTCGGGAAACATAGACCATAGTAGGCTTTTGGGAAACGCACCCCTGATCAGATGTGAAAAGAGATGTGTATTTTGCAAATCCAGTTCTTTTTAACCTATCCCTGAATGGGCTGTTAGCAGATTGTACAAAAACGTATGAATAAGATTATATGAATTCATACACACATAGCCATCCAAAAATTACACAAATTGGCATTAGATTGCTTTGGTTACATCAATTCCTGTCATTTTAGGGTCTGAAAACTCGAAAATAGCACAAACGTTCTTAGAAATTTTGAGTATTATACTGATTTTTAAAACCCTTTTCTATATCGAATAGACTTTTCACTGACCCGAGAAAAGCAGACAGAATCAAGAGAGCTTGTGAAAAAGAGAACAGGAACAACTAAACTACACTGTTTCTAACATGGATTAAATTGTTTCCCATTTCAGTGTGTTTCTTAGTAACATGTTCTCTCTCAGTAATGTGTCCCATATGTGTTCACATATTAGTCATGCTGGCATGACTGAACTGTACATTTGCATTTCTAATAAGACTCATTCAAAGTGACGTCCATCCAGTGGTGGATGAGAATGTCTACCTCTGTGGTGCAGGAATGCATTTGTGTGTCTGCAATAAGTGTATATATGTGTGTGTGTTTGTGTGTAAGGAGTTAGAGAATCTGGACTGCTTTTCCAGACTGTTCACCACCAAGATATATAAATGTTTACAGTTGTCATGACAGAGCCCTAGAGACATGGACCAAGAAAACCCACAGAGCTGAAACAGAGGACTAAAGATACTTTACATCTTCACACATAGAAATAAACATTGACCAATAAAAGAAAAACTCGTATAATTGAGAAGAGGAGAGTATTTGGAGGGTGGCTTTAGATGAAGATAGTTTGGGGAAAATAAAAGCCTCTTTTGGACAACTGAGTCACTTAAACATGCCAGTGAGTGTCAGTGTCTTCTCTGAACTCATTTCACTTTTAATGTTTTCACCTTAGTGTAGTTATAAATTTATATATGAAGTCAATTCATCTAAAGTTCACACAAGTATCCTGCAGAGTAACCGCTGGTGTGGTTCATCACATTAACTAATGCAGTGGTTCTCAACCTTTTTGACTTGAATGACCCCCTTTGTCCAGCACAATATTTTTGCTCTGGAGCTGATGGTCCTGCATTGAAACGACTAAGTGTAAATGCACATATAATTCAATTTTATATGTTATGTATTTTACCTCTAAAATGTTGAATGACAATTTTTTGTTTTTTTTGTGTTACATAACACAAAGCCGTTCATCAATGAGGCTTTATTGATTATGGGTTTAATTTCCTCTGAATACACAGATCCAACATATACCTTGAAAGTATTGGATAAGGCTTTGGTATTTCACTCTTTTTTTTGGAGGAAAAGAGAGCAAACATGGAAAAGGAGAAATAGGAGCACAAGAATTGTGGAAAGACAAGTTAGATTTTGTGAACATTTTAGGGGGGGGGGCATGAGTTACAGACTGTGTCCCATTTGTTCTTTGATCCATATGGATCCCCCTCCATGTTCTCATTCCATTGGAAAGAGAGAGAGAGGACGAGAGACTGGAAGAGAGAAATGCAGGCACCCTGTTTGAGGTCTGTGGGGTTTGGTTCTCTGCCTGCCCCCTTTCTGAAAGCCTCCCCCTCTGCTTTCTGGGTAAACAATCCTAAGAAACCAGACTAAATCTAACTTCACCCACAGTGAATGAGACCTCAGTGTACGTGTGGGTCAAAACCCGCATCACACAAAACAGAGAAATCCCCTCAGATAGGTTTCAGGGGTTGGTATTATGCCGGGAGTGTGCCTGACTGGTCATCTTTGTTCCACAAGCCTGTTTTGGCCAATACGGTTGTTTTGAGTTACATTTGCTGTGAGCTACAAATCCACTGGTGAACTTCTGCTTCAGCCTCTCTCTCTGACTTTCAGTCATATAAAACAGGTCTGTATGTCATAACAGGGAACTACTATGTTCAGTTATTAACACCGACGCCCTTCCCTCTCTTCCCTTCTCTTTTTTTGGCCTTTCCCATCTGTTTGTCTGTCACTTTACCCGTCCAGTTCATTCATCAGCTACAGCTGTTCTTCACTGCTCTTTTTCTCCAAAATCTGGATCATGAAATGTCAATATAATAATTCCTTGGTATTTATCTTTGTCTTTGTGTGTATTCATTTCCTCAGCAATTATACCTGTGCAAGGTAGGTATCTAGAAATGTGAAGAAATATAGTTCTTAAAGCAATATAATCATTGTATTATTAATAAAAACATTAAAAAAAAAGTTTTAATGTGTATACTGTATCTTAATTTATATGTACAGTGCCATTCAAAAGTTTGGGATCAGTAAAAGTTTGACAAAAATAAATGAATACTTTTATTTTGAAATGAATCGATAGTTCACCCAAAAATGAAAATCCTCTTCACAATCCATTCACAAATGAACAGGCTCAAGTTAGGCTTTTATTCATATATTTACATTGAACCGTAGTTACTTGATGTGCGAGAAGCTCAAGTGAACTTCATTGGTTCTCACATGTCCAGCAAGCATGCTTGAGCTTCTGTTTGTCATAACTGATGTGTGTGCTTAATGTGTATATATGATTCATTTCATCATTCATGGCGATTTGTGGTCTCTTCACAAAATTTAAACCACTTAATTCATATGGATTCATTTTATTATCTCTTTATGAACTGGAGCATCAAATTTCTGAAGATGAAAGTTTTACGCTATCGAAACGACATGAGGGTGAGAAAATTATGACAGAATTTACATTTTTGGGTGTACTATCCCTTTAAATAAATGCTATTTATTTGAACTTTCTATTGCTCAAATATTTCAAAAAAAGAATGTGCCACAAATACATTAAGCAGCACAGTTTATTTATGTTAACCAGTATGTATTGTTTTATTATATATATATATTTCTCTTTTTTTAGGGCTGTGTGAGTGTTTTAATATTGATGTGAAGAGGCCACGGATCTTCAGTGGGCCTGAAGATGCTCTGTTCGGCTTCTCTGTGTTACAGCATGAGAACAATGGAGAGAAATCGTGAGTGTTTTCGATACTTTTAGTTGTCATTTATAAATGTTTTTTTGATATTCTGAGTGACTCGTTGTTTTATGAACAGAATTCTGGTTGGTGCTCCATGGGATGGACCACAAAATAACAGGAAGGGGGATATTTACAAGTGCATTGTGGGAGATGAGATAAATTCCAATTGCTCAAAAGTTAACTTAGGTATTTGGATAAAAAATTACATTTAATGACTGTGTTGTGCATGGAGAAGAAGTTTACAATATGTTTTTGTGTTATGCCCTAAATAGGTGAAAATGCGTTTCAGAACGTGTCTCGAAATCTTAAAAACTCTCATTTGGGGATGACGCTGACGCCTGCTGCTTCAGATGGCTTCCTGGTGAGATTATATTTCAAATTCTGTGGATTGTATTAAGAGTCCAAAACATCTCGTGTTTGAGCACTGACATCACAGCAGTATTTGCAATATTCGGTCATGTTTGTGTTTTTCTACATACTGTATGTGAGTAGGCATGAGTGTGTACACGTATTTGTGGTATGAACTGTAGAATGAATGGTTATGAAATCCCCTCCTCTGTCTCACCCAACCACCACCATCTGTCATGACCACCATCTATGTGCATGTGACCACCTGCAAAACAGTGGTTATTTTTGGAGTGACACATTATACAGTCAGTGTTTGACTATATGGGTGTGTATGACTTTCTTTGTTGTGTGGAATACAAAATTAGACATTTAACAGAATGTGGTCAGGCGCACGGTTCCATGCAATAACTTTGAATGGAGACTGAAGCTTTCAAGCTTTAGAGAAGCACAGCATTATAAATTTTGCATTATACATACATTCAGGTCATCCAAGATCTTCTTTCATTAATCTGAACAGATTTAAAAAAAAATGTAGCATTACATCATTGGATCCTCCCCAGTGAATGAGGGCCGTCAGAATGAGCTCAAACAGCTGATAAAAACATTACATTTAATGTAAATATTTTTTTTTAACTGTTTTTAAAAGGTTTACTTCACAGAATAAAAAATTCACAGAATAGTGCACCATAAAGCAGTGGTAGACAAAAACAGTGGAAATATGAAATATGTCAGTGGAGTTTAATTGGGGAAAACAAGGGATGGGCGTTTTCCACTGGAGCAAGCATTATTATGGGTTATTTTCTCACATTTTGAACAAAAGGCAAACTATGGGAATTAGAATTTGTTTTTTTACAAACACGCAGCTTTTAACTTTATAAGAATTTCGAATTAAGAGTTTTATCAATTACTTTTAGATTATTGTGATGTTTTTATTAGCTGTTTGACCTCTCAAGATATTTGCAGTCCGAAATTTTTAGCACGTTAAAATATTAATAAGACCTCATGTGTGTTAACCACATTTACACACTGCCTCTGAAACTTCTGCCTGTCATAAAAAATTAGAGTTTCTGTGTTTTCACATCCATAACAGGCATATCGATATAAAAGGATGATGAATACGAAAAAAAAATCCAAACGGACTTAGTGTGGAAGGACCTTAAGTGTGATGTAAAGCAAAATTTCTTAAAATCTGTTCAAATGAAGACTACATTTAGGTCTAGAATGATCTGGAAGTGAGTAAATTTTCAATGAATTTAAAACTTTTTGGTCAGTTAAGACCCAATTCTTCAGGATAGCCAAGTTCTTTTTATATGATCTCCTTTTGTACTTTTTGATGTCTACAAGTTTTGGGTGAATGGATATTTAATCAACAGAATATATGTTTTAGTAAGTTAAACAAGAGAACACATTCTTTTGTAAATGAACCATTCCAACTACTTTCATTGAAAAGATATAATTCAGAACAATGCGTCATTCATATACTGGACGCTACTACTTATTGATGTGCCAAGAAGACCTAGGTCAGGTGTCTGGATTTCTAATGAATAATGTACATTTTTATCTGCTTGTCTATCAAAGCTGTCATATGACCTCAAAAGAACTGAAATGTAGTAGTAGTAAACAAAAAAAATGCCATGTGGGTTTGGAACAACATAGATGATGGCAGTTTTCCTTTTGGAGTGAACTATTTATTTAGGGCATATAGAGTTTGACAGATGGAGCGGGAGACAAAGACAAAAACAAGCCAAAACCTCACCTGACCCAAAACTTAACCAGAACAGTCAGTCTTCTTCTTAATATTCATGGTTTCAGCCTCTACATTTCTTTAACCCGCACACACACTCTCTCTTCCACATACACAAGGCTTTTTGTGTCGGGCAGAACGCAGTGAACCAGATCAGTCCAGTTCTGGAGCTGCTCCGCTGTGGCTTTGGTGGAATTGCTGGGTGGCTTTCGCCAGTAGTCAGACGTTTTATGAGAACGAGCAAATGGTTCGGCGGAGAGAGTCAGGCTATGTGTGTTCAAACAAAACAATGTTTTTGTGTGTGTGTTTGTCTGACAGAGGGTTAAACGGAGAGCAAGTGAGTACAGCTTCTGGGATGGAGTCACACATAGTTCACCGTGGTGTATGCCAACTAAAACTAGCGCTCACAGCATGGATGTAATGAGACCCACATTTCAGATTCAAGTATTACTAACCAAAGCGTTTAATTGAATGTACCTGTTTAGGGATTTGTGAGGCTATGTTTGTTCCTTTGGTCAGTGCTATAACAGGATAGGAATGTGACTCAAGCCCTTTGTAATGACAGGCCGTAGAAAAGCCATAGCACCTCTCACCCTCATCGCCATTTCAGTTCTGTCTCTCACACTCATTCTGTCTTTTTTCTTTCCCTTTCTCCATCCTCCCATCCCTCTGTTACAGGCCTTCATAATAACAGGGTGGGGAGTCAGAGAACATTTACCCCCCTTCAGTTTAACCACTCCTTCCAAACCCGTCTATCTTTTGTCTCATTCTCCGTCTTTAAACTCTTGGTATGTTTTGTTTCTCTCCTTTCTTTGCCTCACCAATCCTCACAATGGTTTTTCAGGCAAATAAATGGCACGCTTTGAAGACGTACTATTTTTATGTGTTTTCTTGCCCTTCTTCCTCCAATTCCCTCCAAGTACGTTTAAATTGCTTCATTGCAGGAGCAGCCGCCAACTCTGTTAAAGCATTTATGACTATATCAACAGCTCTCCATATCTCTCCTTCTCATTTTTTCTTTCTCTTCTCAGTCTTCTTTTTCTAACCCCTTTTTGGTGATTATTTTCCATATGAGAAAATCACAAATCTTCAAAATCTCATTCTCTACACAATCAAAAAGGGAGCCAAATAATTACACTTTTAAGTTTCAGAAGAGATTGTTTCAACAATACTCAAGCTCTGTTCAGACTAATATGATTATCAAATGAATTCAGATATTTCTTATCAAATCAATCCAAAATTATTTGTTATTTAAAGAGAATCATTTGTGACATAGTTCTAAGAACTCAAAATGTGGAGTTGCTAAGATTTTTTCAATGTTTTTGATAAAGGTCTCTTTAAAAAAATACAGTAATATTTTTAAATAAATTTGTATAATTTGAATCAACTCATTTTAATTTAGTTTACAATGTAATTTATTATTCATAATATATATTCAGCAGCAATCACTTTGGTTTTCAGTGTCACAGGATGTTTTAGAAATCATTCTAATGCTGATTTGGTGCTAAAACATTATTTGAAAAATATTTTTTGCAACATTTTTAATGTCTTCATTATTAATGTATATATTAATATACATTTATTTAGAATAATCTTACTGACCACAATTTTTTGAATAGTAGTGTAAGTGTTCTGCCTGAGCAATAAAAGAGAAACTTCTGAGCAATAAAACATTCTTCTGTGATTTTTCACGATCATTTTCTCTTTGCTTTTCTCTTTCTTTCTGTGTCCCTCATCTACTTTCCCTGGTTTATTTCACTTCAGTAGATTTTATTGGTCTGACCAGCACATGGTGCTACAGTTTTTCTCATTTGCTAAAACACGCTCAGTGAAACTGGGATTCACTTGATCTTCATCACATTCTTAGCACAGGAGAAGTCTTCTCTTTCTATTGCCTGAACACTTTTTCATTTGCTTCACACATTTTTCACACCCTTTGTCAAAACAGTCACCACAGATCTCATTGAAAGATCCCAAACTCTATTGTTGAACAAAAGGTAAACATCTATTAAAAGCTGATAGAAAGTACTTGCATAATTATGAATATCCAAAGCACTTGTGTGAAACTTGCACAACTCAGCAATCAGTCCTCTCTACAAAAGAGTCCACCTCTGTATTGCTATTTGCAAGCATGGATCAAAGAGGCCATAGGCACGGAAGGAGAGTAAGAGGCCATGGCAGAGGGGCCCGAGGAAGAGGAGTTTGTATGCGTGGTGGAGGAGTTGCAGCAGCAAGAGGACAAAGCTCAAGTTTCAAATAAAATTGGGGCAACAATTATTGACCATGTCATTAATCATGGATTGTCCTTTAGAGAGGCTGGACAAAGGATAAATTCTGAGTCGGAGCACTGTGGAGTTCTTCTCTGCTTGGAGATGGAAGGTGTATGATCACCGGCCATATGAGCAGATGCCCCTCCTGGAGGCAATGAATGCTGGTTGCCTGGCAATAGGTGCAGAGGACTGCCGGGGATGGATACACCATGCAAGAAGGTGTTTCCCTCAGTGCACTGCAAGGGAAAACATACAATGCGATGTTGATGAGAACCTGTGGCATAATCGGCAAGAACGAATGGACTAAATGTGAAAGATTAAAAAATATATATATATATATATATATAATTTTTATTTTTATTTTTTATAATTTTTTTAAAGGTATTTCCACCCATAAGTTTCCTTTGGTAGTGTTTTTTTTTTCTTCAGCATCCATTTGAGTTTTGTAAAGTATTATATTGCATGTTGATTGCTGTATTTTGTTATCCATCTTGTAATGATTGATTGAATTAATAAATTAATTTGACAACAAGTTGTGATGTTTGATGGAAATATTTGCTTATGTTACATATTTTTAATGTTTTGTGAGTTTTAGAGCATTTTGACGACAAAATGAGTCATTTTGGCCATTGAGCTTCAGTTTTATCCTGTGTGTTAACTGTTTTGAAAATGTGACGTTACAGTGGGCAAATGTGTTTAAGCAATCGAGAAAAACTGTAAACCGAAGGAATTTGTCAGAAAAAAGGTCCAAATACCAGGCTTTTACAAAGAGAATTTAACACACAATGCTAGCAAAATCCCTAATTTGTGCACATATCAGCCAAAGGTTATGTTACATACTGTTCATAAGTTGACCGTAAGGTACCAGTAACTGAGTAAAGCATAAAGGTGGTGCTACAGATGCTTTACATTTGAATGTAATACAAACTTTCTCTGTGTAATCTTTAGGCCTGTGCTCCACTATGGTCCCAGGAATGTGGTACATCTGTGTTCAGCACAGGAATCTGTGCCTCTGTCACCAATGACATGGAGCCCAAGGACATCATTGCACCCACTGCCCAGAGTGAGATAAACATCCTCTGTCCCTATGACCTGTTTGATTAAATAAAACAACTGCATTTAACTGAACTCCTTTTATATTTGTTTTTCACAGGATGCACCACATACATGGATATAGTGATTGTTTTAGATGGCTCTAATAGTATCTACCCTTGGTACGAAGTGCAGAACTTTCTTAGCAACATTCTCAGCAAGTTCCACATAAGCCCTGAACAAATGCAGGTACGTTTCTTTAAATAATAATAAATTGTGTAGTTTTGATGGATGTTTGGGAAATTTATGTGTGTATATATATATATATATATATATATATATACATATATATATAGTGCCCTCCACTAATATTGGCACCCTTGGTAAATCTGAGCATAGGTGGCTGTGAAAATAAATCTGGATTGTTTATCCTTTTGATCTTTCGTTTAAAAAAAGCACACAGTTCTAACCTATCATTGAAGTAAAACAATTGAAAATAGGTAGACGTTCTTGTGATGAAATAAATGTTTTTCTCCAATACTTGTTAACCACAATTATTGGCATCCCTAGAATTTAGAGTAAAATATCTCTGAAGTATATTCCCATTCATAGTCCCTACTCCAGGGTGATTATGGACACATTTATGGACACTAAAATTATCCAGCCATGGTTTCTTGTTTCACAGAAATATATATAGGAAGGAAAACAAAGCCCACATTTCCTTAATCATCAACACAATGAGAAAGAGAATATATGGAGATCAGCATGTTCAGTTGTCAGACAGGACTGGAACTACAAATGGGACTGGCTTCTATGATCAGATGAAACAAAAAAATGTTTTTTAGCAGCAAACACTCAAGATGGCTTTGGTGAACACAGGGATAAATAGTACTCCATGTGTACAAT
>JAUMHI010000058.1:6951154-6992460 GCA_032359435.1 Enteromius unitaeniatus | reverse complement strand
TTCTGGTCGTCCCAAACGTCTTCCATTTAAGGATTATGGAGGCCACTGTGCTCTTAGGAACCTTAAGTGCAGCAGAAATGATTTGGTTACCTTGAACAGATCTGTGCCTGGACACACAGCACCGGAGTTAAATATATAAATGTCACAGCAAAGGGTCTGAATACTTAGGACCATGTATATTTCAGTTTTTCCTTTTTAACAAATCTGCAAAAAAAGTCTGTCAAAAGTCTGTTTTCTGTCAATATGGGGTGCTGTGTGTACAGAAAAAAAAGAATTCTTTCCGTACCCACTGTATATATATATGCACATATTATAGGTTGCTTTAAATGGCTGCTTTATAATGCAAGGATGTTATGATACAATGCAATCATTTAATATAAATGAATATAATACAAGGTACAGTGATGTAATAATTAAATATAAATTAAATCATTACCCTTAAGGGAAAACACTGGGTAAAAAATAATTGATGTAACAAAAATTAATTACGCTTATTTTACTTGGTGTGAATAGAGCATATGATAGTCTATATTTCTACATTTCTTCAAAATCAATGCACTGAACTTAAAGTGAATATAGGCACAATGAGTAGCAAATTGAATTAAAAAAATTATAATGAATAACCTCATAACTTTAGGTCTTTTTTTTTGCATAAAGGTTTATTTCCCAGTTTAATAACATGAATGTGACTGTTCTTCAACTAGTATGTGTAAAACAAAACATTTGGAGAACAAAATCTGCATGCTTGAAGTTACTGGCGGTATTTATATGTTCTGCATAAGGGTCACATGACTGATTAAAACAGCTTGTGAAATGCCTGTAAAAAAAAATCTAATTCAGGAAGTTGTCAGAATTTCCCCCACACCAATAGTTCCTCACTGATGTCTCCTCTCTCCTTCTAGAATTGTACAGCAGTTTCTTGCAGGCCTTTTTGCCAATTCAGGAGTACCAGGCTCTCCTCCACTGTCATGGTAAACAAAACATTTTACTCAGTATTTTGTATAATGATGGACAAATATATTTAGATACTATTATACTACTATAATCTAAATATAGTTATAGTACTATTGTTATTTGTATGGTGATTGCTTCTTAAAAGAATCACAAACGGACTTTTTTTGTACTTCTAATATAGTAAGATTTTTTTTAATTGAGTGTTATTTGAGTGTTGAATAAAGTGACTTGAATTTAATATTTTACATCATAAAACATAATTTAGAAGTCTTGTAGACTAGGATGTAAACACCCACTGCTATGATTGGCTAACACTTGTGACAGTCTACATCCTTCACAGATGGACGCTGCTGTGATTTCAGTTAAAACCCATTAAGTATATATCAACTGACAAAGCAATAGAGATCAATAATGTTCTTTTTTTTTCAATCCCACGTCAAAATTCTGCCGCCTTTGTAAACTTTTTAAGGTTTTATAAAGGCCATGTGCGTGTTTTTTTGTTTTTTTCTCCGATCTGTTTAAATATGGTCATCTTTGTGTTTGTGTGATAGGACGGGCATGCTGCACTCAAACCCCGGGGACTACGCTTGGGGTCAGGGGGGTCTGGATGCAGTCATCACGCAGGTAGTTGAGCAGGGGTTGTGTGTGAACGTTACCTGATCTGTGGCTCTGTGCCAACAAGCTGATCATCTGAGTCTATCTCTCACACAGTTATTGGGTCAGTTTGAGAACACGGGTCCTCCTCCTGCTGAGAAAGAGAAAATATCCTCCCTCCCCACTGTTATCATCACTCAGGAACACACTGGTTAGTCTCCCCTTGTTGTTGCTTTTTCCTTCTGGTCAGTCAGAGGCACAGTGTGCCATTTCAGTTTTGATTTAAGGCTTTCAGACTCGGTGGGGGTCATTGATCTACCAGTAGGAGTCTTGTGTGGCCATGAATTATAATTCCTATTTAAAGCAGCACTTGTCTACTGAAATCTCATTATTCTCACCCCCGGCATGCTGTTTCTCTACTCTGTTTTCCTAGACTGCAATATGGAGTGCCCTGTATGTAAGGAAGACTACACGGTCGGTGAGCCGGTCAGGCAGCTGCCCTGTAACCACATCTTCCACAGTGACTGCATCGTACCCTGGCTTGAACTGGTGAGAGAAACAATAGGGAGGAAGGAACCGGACTAAAGGGAGAGAATGCCTCCATGTGATTCACATTGTAGTAAAGACATCAAAAACTATTAAAGAACACAGATGGAAGTAACAAAATGTGACCAAGAAAAAAAAAAATTGGGGCTAGACCAGTTTTTTTCTTAACTTTTGAATGAATTCTTATAATTGGATTGATCATTATCTTCACAGAAAGTTATGTATTTTTTAAATATAATCACAGGTTGAATACTGTTCAAAGGTTTGGAGGTTGGTATTTTTTATTATTATTTTTTTACAAAAATACAGTGAAACAGTCATAATCTGAACAATTATTCTAAAAAATAATTTATTGTGATTGCAAAGCTGAATATTCTGTACGCATTACTTGTCTTAGTGTCAGTTGAAGTCACTTATTCTTCAGAAATTATTCTTATATACTGCTGAAGAACCATTTCTTATGATCAATTTTGAACATTTTTCTTTTTTTTGGAGAAGTACTTACCTCAAACTTTTGAACGGTGGTCTAAGTGTGATATTTCAAAACAGCAGCATTGATTGTTAAATTCAATTATATTGCAATCAGTCAATAATTGGCTTATGTATTATTTTTCCAAACCCAAGGCAAATTAAGTTAATATTATCTGTAAATTGCTTTTGTATTAAGCCTTGTGTTACACACAGGTCCATATCGGACAAAAATGTTCATGTCAAAAAATGGTCATAATGATTTGAAGCTTGGGAGCACTCAGTTAAGGCTGATCTCATTTTAAAGACGACTCATGGCAGATTATTGCTGAAGTAAAAAGTAAAAGTTTATGAAGTGAAACCACATGAAACCAAAAAAAGTTACACAGGTTTAAGGCTAAACTTGACTCTAAACCTGCTAGAAAATCAAAGTCATAAATTTAAAGACGTGTTCAAATTTGAGAATGATATCTCAAAAAATAAACACCAAATTTTCCCCATTAGATGGCAAAACTCCACTGGAGCACACAGTGATTGGATATGTGATTTACAGTAGAGTTTGTCTCTCTCAAATATTACAAGAACACACATCTCTAGAGTACATCTCTAATTTATGACACACTTACAAACCACACTCTGACATCCATACCAACACACACACACACAATTGTAGCTGCATTATTTATCCAGTTGGCTCTATGATATACCGAAGCAGAAAATTGGAATAAAGCAGACATTTGCTTTACAGGCCAAACCTGAAAAATGACACCATCTGGTAAAAAAATAGTAAAAAGAATTTAAATTTAAATCTTTCACAACAACAAAAAAAATTCTATTAACAAAAATTGCATAATTTTACAGTTAAATGGAACTGTGATTTAAAAATAGCAATTTCATTGTGTTTTAATGGGGACATTGTTGTCCAACCGGTGCTGAGTGTTTTGCTTTTTGGTAGATTTTTTGAATAGATTTAAGAAAGGAAATGAGGGTGAAATATCAAAGTTCCAAAAGTGCCAAAAGTTATGCAGTTAGTGTTAATGCAGGCAAAATGATCAAGAAACAAAACTGAAGGGTGCACAAGGGTAAAATTGACTGAGAAATTATGCTGCCTTACAAAACGTACTTGATTGTAATTTAAGCTGAAAAGTCCTTTGTGGATAATACAATCCCAGAAATGACTGTATAGTTCATTGATATCAGTGAATGAACAGTAATTACATTTAGTTCAGAACTGGAAAGCATTTTTGCGCTAATCAGATCCAATCAGGCTCGGAGTTTAGTCACTTGCGAAGTTTCAGTTTGAACTATATTTTCAAGGTCACGAATTGTCACTGACATACCTTTCTCTCTCCTTCATCCCTGAAGCACGACACGTGTCCTGTGTGCAGGAAGAGCCTCAGTGGAGATGAAAGCGGCACTCAGTCCTCATCAGAGCCTTCCTCTCTAAACACTGATCCTCGCACACCGGAGAGATGGTCCTTCTGAAACACATGCACACTCACGTCCGCCCGTCTCATCCGAGCTCTCTGTCTTAACCCAAGCTTATTTGTCTCTCCTTGCTTTTTTTGTGTTCATCCCACCATGCTGGTGTATTTTTACCATGGTTTGTTTACTTCTGTTCTCTAACACTGTCCCTCTCAGTTGTGTCTATCCTAATGTTTCTGCGTCTTTCAATCGTCTTTGATCTATCTCCTCCAGAGTTTTTTGCCCAGTTTACCCTTTCCTTTTTCTTCCCCCGAGTGAACAAACAAACAGTGCAGGATGAGGGTAGGGTTGGGCACATATTGTTGCTGTAGCAGCACAACTCCCAACCCACATTTAGATGGTACAAGTGTTGGGTTTCCCAGAGGCGAGCTGTACTTCCCACCTCTAATCGTTCAATGTGAATTCTCAATGGGATGGGGTGCCGTGTCTTTGCGGTTTACTTTTTTTGTTCTCGCATCCCTTTTGTCCAGGAGATCATGAAGTTTTGTCTCTCTCTCCTTTTTTGATTCCAACTCTGGTGTGTATATATCACAGACCCATCAATGTCATTCAGTTTCATTTGATTTTGTTATTTTCGTTCTCATTTCTATTACAGTTTCTTCTAATGTAAATAATTTTAGTTGGAAAACTCATTTAAGGAAGACAAAAAAAAACCATTGAAAATGACGATGAATTGCTAAATATTAAAGTATATAAATATATATTATATGATGTGTATGACCATGATGTATTAATAATAAAACTGAATAAAAACAAGGCAACATGTTGATCTTGTGATACAGCAAATGCATTTAGATCTTCCTATTTGATTTTTGTTGACATAAATATGCATTCTCAGAAGAGATGGCTGTGAGACGTTTATTGCATCTTTTTAATTCTTAATGTGTTTAGTGCAAGGAATTTGATGCATCAAGTTTTTCCAGGAATGTTAGCATTACATGCTAAAACATGACTCGATCGTATTATTTTTAAAATTGATAATTGTCCCTTAAATCATCTTTTGACTGTCATGCATCCGAACAGCTTAAGCAAAATGGATAGATTAAAAACCACCACTGAATCTTGTAAAATGATTTCTTTGTAATCGTGGTCGCTGGAGTCATTTGAAATGTTATTGGCTTAAAGCTTTACTGAAATGATTTGAGTTATTAAGGTGCATATGTGGCTGAGTGACTCTGTGTTTGGTTCAGCGTCTGCTCCACAGTAGCGTGAGGATGGCGTGAGGTGGAGCACTTCCTGGCAGAAAGCCCAGCGTTTGATCCCAAACTTCAAACTGCACTTCTTCTTCAGACCTGCAATTGCATTACATGTTTTATTTATATATATATATATATATATATATACACACACACTTGAACTAATACACCAGTTGAGCGTAAATGATAACATTCTTCTACCTGTTGAGAATGATCAGCACGGCTGAGGCATCAGGCCTGATATAGGCAGAAATTTCCAGGCCGGTGTGCTGACTGAAGGACACGCCCACTCTCTGTGACCCCTCCCACAGGAACTTGCTGTCAGGTACAAAAAGTTTCTCAGATGTTCATTTAAGATACAATTCAGAATGCTTTTATTACAGAATGCTGTTTTGGATTATATAACTAATATATTTAAAAACAATAATGTGTAGTTTTTCCAAGTATGATGGAAAAAATTCAAGAGTGTACTTGCTTATGTTTACATTTAACATAAAAAAGCTACAGCTATATGAAAGCTATATTAAATCTTTAGAAACCATTTTTGTCCAAGAGCTGAATCTCGTCACTGTTAAGCGTGCCTTGAACGAGTTTTACCTGAAGTGGGCCATGCTGTAGAAGGTGGGCTGCTTGTAGAAGACGTCTTTACTTGAGTCCACTATAATAGGGCTATCTACAAAGTTTTTAACCCAATTTGGCCCTCCATCCTGATTAAGTGCCAAGTTCCAGTCTGTCCAGCCAGTCACATAGTTATTAAGGTCCTAAATAAAATGAAGGTACATTATATAATCATTTGTAAATAATAACACAAGACATTTTCTATATGTAATATTACAACCTCTTTGTGCTTTAGTTGCAATGCACCAAAATGTAGTGCGCAGTGTATATTAGTGGCGTGCTGCAACAAAACATTCCCTACATTTTTTCAAAAAATATTTTTAAGGGGAAACCAAAGAGATGAGGGGAAAAGGCTTATATATAATTAAATTTTACATAAATATAATATGAATTTTACATTATTTTTAATATTTATAAATAACATTAAATATTAGTTTATATTTTATATAGTTTATGTTTAGCTTTTATTAAATTAGAATAAAAAAATGCATATTTGATAAGTGTAATTTTATATTTCATTTTGAATATAAACCCTTAAAAGCAACACCATTGTACAGTATTGTATTGTTTTGCGAATACATTTTTACATTTAATAACAAGGCTCTGTGGGTCACTTGATTTTTAGTGGTCTGTCACTACATTTAGAGGTATGTTTTTTCCAAATAACAACCCTTGTCAAAGCTAATTTAAATTCTTTATCTCTGGACATCTCTAGATCTGGATATCACAGATCCTGTATCTCTGTTATTGTTATCAGTTGTAATAACACAGGTAGGTTTTTAAAAGTGTCCATTAATTATGCGGTGACAAGCTGTGTAATAAATGGCATGACTGTAATGTTCAATTCATGTTGATTTCTCTAGGCGAAAAGCCACTTACAACCAACTGTGTTCTTTACAAAAGCTTTTTGTTTCATTTCAACTCAAATTAATATCCAATGTCCAATATTTTCTTTTGTGGGAACTAGTCGTGTAATAAGTAGGATAATGTACATCCACCTGGGTGTTATTACAACATAAAGCCCTTCAGGGTGATATTCTGCAATTACTGGCTAGATACAACTGGCCAATGGTTATGGTAAAGGCCAATTCAACAAAAACATTAAATATCCCAACTGTTTTCACAATTTTAGCCTCTACTATATAAATTATATATACTATATATATATATATACATACTGTGTACCTCTATGATGTCATGTGCATAGCTTTCTGCTCTGTCCCAGCTCCCCAGAAGCACCCCATGGTCCGGCGGACTCCACCCAGCACAAGCCTCGGTTCCAAACAGGAAGTACTCTGGGTAGAGGTGGTGCGTGGTTGTCAGAGTGATGTCAGGTGGCGCAATGTTGTTCAGATACCAGTGAAAACCAATCCCATGGACATAACGTGCTGCTTGTATGTCACTCAGAACCTACAACAGGGAAGAGAAACAGATGAATGACGTTTTGCCACCATCTGCGTGTTCATGAACATCCTCCCATCCCTCTTTTAGTCCGCTCTCCTCACTCACCACTTTGGCCCAGTGTGGAAGCAGAAGCCGGTTGTCATCGAGGATCATAAGGCGGGTCTGGAGAAAGGATGATGAATGGAGTCCTGGACCCAGATCCAGGGCGATCCAGTCGCGCTGTGTCTCCGGAGTAAAACCCAAAGCCTGAAAACTGTAATTTGTCATTTCGCCTGCAGTGGGCTCATTTCCTGATGTCAGCCCCCAGAAAGAAAGATTATATTTCCCATATTCTTCTAGAAATCTGAATAGGACAGGTAAAGGTCCTTATTAAAAGAGGAACAAAGCTGGCAATGTATTTCTTTCATGGCTAGTTGTAGTGAAGATATTGATAATTAAATACATGTTTAGGTTCTCTTATGCACCTAATGTAGTACTTGGCCCAGGTCTTGTGCTCTTTGCCTCCTGGCTTGCCTTTGAGGGAACCTTTGCCAATCAGTGCACCATTGGTCTTCAGCCAGGCGGGGGCGCTCCAGGCACTGGCGAACAGATTGAGAGGCTGAGCAGAGAGAGCCTGCGCCCGCTGCAGCAGAGGGATCTGGGAGAGAAAGAGGACATGAAGCAGAGCGTGAGATCTGTGGTGCTGTGATTAGGGGTGCGCAAAATGCATGGTCTACGACAATATCGTAAATGTTGTTTTAACAACATATGTTGCTCACTTTTCAAAAACCAAACAAAATCACATTTTGAGAGTCCAACACATTGACTGTGGTGTAAGCCAATGAAAACAAAGCTGGAGCAAAATTGTTGCATATCACAGTGGTGTTCATTGAATGAATCCGTGTTTGAATCAATGAATCGACTGAGTGAATGATTCAATGACCTTTCATAAAAAAAGTCATGAATTAAATGCTTTTCTAAATTGATCAGCCGTTATCACTCGTGCTGCAATTTACTGACAGAATTAGTTTCTTGTTTTAAAAATAAAAGTATATTTTTAAATAAATTTAAATATTCAAAGTTTTGTGCTACACTGTATTAAGTGAGAATTCATGTACATACTATGTAACTATGTAATATAGTAACTGCAATTACTAGGTAATAACTAGGTGCTAACACTGAACCTACTGGTAATGTTGTATTACCAGTACTTTCTTAGGTAGATACACTACAAGTACACTGTATGTTCACGTACTGTAAAATAAAGGGGTTAAAATCACACGCCTGTAGCTGTGATGGTGTGTTTTTGTGTGATACCTTCATGTGAATATCCTCTTCAGCCAGAGTGAAGTTCTGGAGATCGTAGTCTCCTGGAGTGTCAGCGTATGTGTAGAGGCGAGTTGAGAAATCACAGCTGGCCATCGGCACTCTCACGAAACGGTACTCTATACCTGTGACAGACACCATTCAGAACTCGGTCTGCTGCTGAACTTATTTTCTTTTCTGTTTCCCGATCTCTGTCCCTCTCACCATCTGGGGAGAAGTACTGTCTGAGCAGCTGGTCCTGTGCTCCAGAGGACAGGGACAGAATATTCATAGCTGCTGCATCTGTCATGGCTCCCCCGAATCCTTTAATGCGCTGATACTTCTGACTGAGATTCAGAGTGATTCTGAGAGCTGAGATTGAGGAAATAAAAAAAAAAGAGAGCGCTTCAGGAGTTTCACTGTATATTAATTCCATTATTATTATCATTATTATATACTGCTTTATTTTTCTTCGCACTTTGCATAAAAGTACTAATGACAGAATGTAAAATTACAAAATGGTAAAAACAATCATATAACCTTACAGTTTGGGGGAAAATATATTTATATCATATAACTATTATATTAATTGTTTAATATAATTAAAATAATTATGCTCATTTTTTTTTTGTGATTCTTTTTTCACAATCCCTCCATGTACAAAAAAGCTTTGGTGTTAAAAATATTTGATTTATCTTAATTTGCGTTACTATATCAATATGTAAAGCCTAAATTAAAATCATAAAGCTAGCTATCAAAGGTTTTGCTGGTTTTCACCAAAGAATATATAGTAATTTGTGTAGCAAAAGATGAAAATTCTTCTTATGGGTTTGGACTGACATGACTCATGATGAGGGCGACAATATATGATAAAGATTTTCATTGTTATGATATATAAACCCTTATATATAAACAAACGTCGGTAACTATTAGTTGCCCAGTTGTTGTTTTTAACTCACCTGCACCTGTGCTGTTCTTCTGAAACTCGCCGTGACTCCTCACGAGTCTGCTGCCAGCTTTGCTGCTGACATATGACAAGAACTGACCGGGATCTGGCAACTCAGCCCGGCCCACCGAGTCGCAGTATGTGGCATTGCACACGCACACAACCGAACCATGACTGAAATTCAGTGCTTGACAGTCGTCAGCTAAACATGTGAACCGAAGTGACACAAACAAGCAGACAGATACACATAAAACAGCAGATCTCACACATTATTCATCTGATAGCACTGACTTAATAAGCACACCTGTCGCTGCAGTGGAGACAGCGGTCAGCAGAAAGAAAAGAAGCGTGGCTCTCATTCTGTCGATGAGATGATGTGGGGATTCCCAGTCAAATATTAAACGTGTTCTTACTACTTATTCTCAGCTGTTAAACGCTTCTGTGTGTTTAAAGTTTATCCGAAGCCAAAAAACCTACTACTTAACTACTTTCATCATTACTGTCCTCTAAACGGTGTCATTTCAAACTAGAACTGTTTCTGGACTGTAAACAGTAAACCACACGCCATGCGCCTGAGTTCCGGTGACTGCGATCACATGACCACCTGATTCACCACGTGACATCCAACAACAACGTTTTTAAGATGAATACAGCTCTAATAATCAAGTGAAATAATCGAATCCCACTGCGGTAAACAGTTTCCACGTTTTTCTAAATTACTTTATTAAGGAAAAAGCTGCGTGCTTATACATTTATTGAATTCCCATGATACAGATGCAAACAGAGGAAGCAAATGTGCATTACAAGAAAGCACACAATCGGTCCAGGATGGACGGGTTTTTGTTGCTGAGAAAGATAAGCTCTTTCTTTCCTTCTTCAGATCGACCTGTTGTAAAAGATAGATGATTAAAAAAAACATGGGTATCTTGTTACGTATACATGAAAGATTATTCTGTCTTCAAGAACTAACTGTTTTTTATTCTGTAGTACAGTACTGCTTTTCTATTCAGTTCTTTAACTGTTTATGTTTTATTCATTTAATTTTTATTTTACAACAATAAATAAATAAATGAATTAATGAAAAAACAAATGGTCAATAAATAATATGGTCTTATTATTCTCCACCGCTCAGACTGCAGGCAAACAACTACACACACTTACTGTGTTGATGCTGCAGCCAATTGCGGTCTAAATAGTAAAGATAACAGCTCTCAAACTCCTTCTCACTGTAGTTAGGCACAGAAATTGGCACAAACGGTTCCATATTATCGAACCCCTCCTGAAAGGGAGAAAGCATAAACAAAATGAGAGGAAGAAAGAACTAGTGCCCAATTATATACCCTTTCTAGCAAATCTACAAAACACACACAAATCATACCAGGTGAGTCTTTATTTTGCTATTAAGTCTACTGTCAATGTAAAAAGGAAAACTACACTCTGTTAAGTTAAAGCATTTGCTCTGTAGTTTTGTGAAAACAGACACAATGAGATTGTTTTGTGTGCGAGGGCTGCTGACCTCTCCTAGTAGCTCAGTGGGAAGGTAAGCAGACTGTGGATGGAACAAAGAGCCGGTCTGAGACAAAGCTGTGATAATGGCACCTCCACTCTATGACAGAGAGCAATGTAAAGTAAATAGAGAGTGAATAACTCAGTGAACGTTAAATCTGTATTATAATATAATGAATATGATTTACACAAAAATGCAAATTTGCTTAAAATGTACTCAAAATGTACTAAAATGGGCATTCAAAGATGTAGAAGAGTTTGTTTCTTGTTGGAGAATCCTCTGCAGTGCGTGGGTGCTATCAGAATGAGAGTCCAAACAGTTGACAAAAACTCGACATTTGATAATTCACACGACTCCAGTCTATCAATGTATGGCTTGTGAACTGACAAGCTGCATGTTCGTGAGAAACAATCCCTCATAAACAGTCACTTATGGCTAAAATAACATTCTAAAATCCATACTGCGGGTGGCAGATCTTTTTCCTATTTAGCACCCAAACTCTGGAAAAATTTACCTAATACTGTTCGGGAGGCAGGCACACTCTGTCAGTTTAAATCTAGATTACTCTCCTTACTCTGGCTTACACATAACACACTAATACACATTTATAAATCAAATACATTAAAGGATTGTTACACTGTATTAATTAGATCAGCCAGAGCTGGGAACACTCCCCTTAACACACAATGTATCGATACATCGTAAAAAGAATTTCTAGTGATTCTAATTTCTAGTGATTATCATTGTTTTGATTACCGAGAGCGTCTCTGCATTTGATAAATAAACAGTTTAATCTTGTCATTATACATTACCATCCAACCCAGTCTCACGGCAGTTCGTGGCTAAATCACAAAATTTAATTTCATCTATTTATTCGCAGCAGGGACACGTTTATTTCATTATTTTCGTAAGTCCAGCACGTTTTTTAAACTAAGATTCCATTGAATGAATGAAAATAACAAAATAAACACGTCCCTGCCACAAATAAATACAGTGAGACTGGGTAGTACCATCACTCTGTTCTCCTATTTGATAATGTTCAGTGATTTGCTACAATCTGCATCGTTAAAAGTGATTGATTGATACTGACGCTTCCTCCAACGCTATCTTTCATTGGTGAAAGAATTGGTTTTTTGGTGAAATGGTAAACTGTACTTTGCATATTTCTCTCCTGAATAAAACAAGCACCTATTCACCCATTCCAAATCTGTTTTAGTATGAAAAAAATTCATCTACACCTTGGGAGGTCTGAGGCCGAGTACATTTTTAGCAAATTCTCTATTCCTTCAAGGTTTCTTTTTTTACCCAATTGTTTTTCATCATCTTCCTCAGATTATGAATCAAAGTCAGTTCCTCTGGCTCACACTAAATACGGAGGACAAGAAAGCAGGATGTCAAACAAAAGCACATATTATTTATTATTTAAGATAAGTAGACATACCGAATGTACCAACATACCACAGTTTTATCCTCCTTTTTAAGAGTTGTTTTGCCCCACAGAGCATTTACTCCATCCACAGCCACGGCCAGTTTAAAGACCCCCTCATCCTCTGTGGCACCCCCTGCCTGCAGCCTCAGCTCCTTCAGCACTGCGCCCACCACATCACTGCTGCTCTTCATACGATTCACACCCTGTTCAGTTAAAGTTTAATGATTAAAAACACAATCAACATTTAATCAAATAAAACAATAATCAATTATGTATACTGAATCCTAAACTAGCAGAACAAGGTAATGAATAACTACAAACACAGTGTGTGCTGGGCTAGTAAAGAGTATATTCACTTTGAGGGAGTGTAAGGAGGAAAGTTTAATATGATGATGATGATTGATTAAACTCACCTGATCAACAAGCTCCCCTAAAGTCTGCCCCTTTTCAGTACTTTCTCTCTTTGTCCACACATACCGCTGTGTTGTCTTTATCTGTCAATTGATCAGACTGACTTTATAGCAGCTTAATAAATGATAAAACTGACCAAAATAAACATTTAACAACATTAAATAACATCCCCAGTGCAGTATATATTGTGAAAATGTCATTACAGTTTTACAATTTTAAAATATATTTTCAAAAAACTTCAGCAAATACATTTTGGAAAAATATAAATCAATGAATAAGAATTAAATACACATTTTTGTGGGCAAAAAAATGTGAAAAGGTGATATTGATTCATGCACAAAGAAGCTGTACCTTGGATAAAAAGCGTTCATTGATGATTTTGAAGTTCTTCAGCCAGTGGGATGCCTGGATTGGCTGGTCTAAGCGTGAGGGGCGGAAAGTTGATGGTAGCAGCTCTTTACAGTTCTTGACCCAC
The DNA here is from genome assembly GCA_032359435.1 of Enteromius unitaeniatus. NCBI lineage: Eukaryota > Metazoa > Chordata > Actinopteri > Cypriniformes > Cyprinidae > Enteromius > Enteromius unitaeniatus. The sequence continues at coordinate 6,979,143 of JAUMHI010000058.1, read as the reverse complement.
AGATGAGCTACAGAGAAAACATCACAGCATCATCAGACTCCAAACTTCATATCGCCTCACAGTTTGATTGAACGAGTGTCAGTGCAGCTCACCATCGGGTATGTGCATGATCAGCCAGCCCTGAGTGTAGCAGTAGTGCAGGGCATGACTCAAACACATGGTCTTTCCGGTGCCTACATCTCCATCTAAAGCATACGGTCAAGGAACCAGTGTGGTATAATGCGCACAGAGTAAAGCAGCTCACTGGATTGGAATTTTGTGTTTGAGGATACAAAGTACATATCGCAGCGGAGGCTTGCTGGAATCAGTTTTTTTAAGATATGAAATAAGCTCCAGCGCGGGCGGCCTCACCATCACGCAGCCTTCATTAAACGTTTTAATCTGAAACAAGAGCACAAACATGCATTAGTCATCCAGGCAACTTCAACCACAAACCATGGCAATGGCATTTCTGTTTGGACTATATTAAATAAATGCTAATGTTCTTCACACAAACACACGGCAGTACTGTTTCCAAACCTGCAACTGGAAGCGTGGAGGCAGTCCATGAGGGAAGAGTTTTTGGATGTGAGCCGGAGGGAGCGTGTAGTACTGCCCAGTATGTTTTTCTAAATGGTGCGTCTGAGGGCAAGAAAGATTGAATGTAATAAGAATATGGTAAGATTACCATAACAATTTACATGCAGTTTCAATTCGCTGTCAAAACAGGAAAATATTTAAGAAATACATAAAAGGCAAAATGATAGAATGCTCCGATCTAATAAAAATCAGTTTTGTTTTGCATCTCCATTTTATTTTTCCCAAAACAAACTGTTTTCTATTTACATTTTTCTGCATTCTGTTAATTACATTTTAAAAATCAGGATTTCTAATCAACTGAATTCATAATACTTCAACTATAATTATAACTATTACATTTTATTATTTATTACAAATTTATGACAAACAGTGGTAATCAAATGCATGCAGAACCCTTTAACAATTAAACTTTTGTTTTTTATGTAATCAAATAAATTTTACACTTTTTTATGGCTACACAACTGAATTTTAGAGTTTAAATTAAAACAGATGAAAATGTATTTATTCTTTTAAAATGTCTAGTTGTAATAAACTATTATAATGTCATTTAATTTTATGTTTTTATTTACTTTTTACTTCAAAATGTTTTACTTCATTTTGCATCAACCGGTGGACTTTTGACATAACCATGTACCACTGATTTTCATACTGTATAGAGGGACAAAATGTATAAAAATAAATAAATAAATAAAAAAACATCTTGCCAGTAGTGAGTTATCCCTTTATGGTCAGCTTCACACATAAGTGTTTTTGAAAACCACTGCTAAATGTCTACATAAGACTACAATTTTATGTGATTCACATACAGGATCCTGCTCTGAAGTTCTGAAGACCGACAGTGGATTTGATTCAGCTGATTCTGTTTCCACAGCAACTGCCTCCTGCTGCTGGCTACTGCTGCTTTGGAGATGAAGTTGCCTGAACTTCTGTGTTACCTGATAATGACATGATTATAAGTGATACATCCAGTAAAATGTAAATGTAAATATACTTTATGAGTAATAGTTATCAAACCATACAATAAAGATGAATGACACTTACTGTGGGGCGCAGTCGCGAGGACAGTTTGTGCAGATTCATGTTCTGAAACAAAAACAAAGCAAATCTGCACATTCGGCCAAAGAGTTTCTCTTAACTTAATCAGGCTGACCCAACTTCTACCATCATATTAAAACTGTTAAACTAATAGCTGGTTATGCAAGCGTCTATTAATGGAGAGTGGTATATTCCCGAAACTACAGAAAATTCCTTTTTTAAATTTCCTTTTCTCATCTCGGACAGAGTGTCTGGGATCAGGATGTCTGTCACCTTGCGAGAGATGAAAGCATGCAAGTGCACGAGGCATTACGATGCACAAAAACCGCAAAAAGACAATATCTCACCTCTAGACAGAAAGTCGACAGACGCGAAGAAAACAACGAATCAATCAAGAGTTACATGCGCTGCGAAAAGCACGGATTGTTGGTTGGTGTGAACGGTCGTACAGTCACGGGCCACGGAAGATGGAGGTCGCCATCATTGTTACGTCGGATGTTGCGTCATTACGTCAGACGTATGACAAAGAGGTCAAGGTTTGGCTGGTAAGCGACAGATATGAATTATGCGAATTAAATTAATACGGAATACGTCATATCTGTTATTACCATGACCTGTGTCGACTGTTTAAAAGTAGCTGTGTGTTCTGAAAAAAACTATTTTTGCATCTTTTACCCAGCTGACTTAAACTAATATATTATTAACTTATGTTATTTTTGTGATATAGTGTGACAAAACTTTGGAAATATCTTTGTACGCTTCGATACTTTTTTCTTTACTGTTGTTACCCAAGTTAGTCCCATTTTAATTTTAATGAAGTTACACAAATCGTATTGCATGTTTGAAACTACGATAATGTATCAACAAATATATACGTTAAATACACCTTTCCCAGCTTTGCCCTGTTGTTCGACTCGGAGAGAAAGCCTTTATTGTCACTGCATACAACGAAATATGAAAAGATGCTCCTGTTGGTGTTAAAGATACAAACGCATAGGAATTTAGGAAGGAAAAAATAAATTAATACAATAATTTAAAAATAGTTAATAGTTGCATCCGAGGTGCATTTGACAACAGTGTGTAACATAAAGAAAACAGTGTGATAAATATCATTTTGTTTTTATATTTTAATTTGGCATAATTTACGATTAAGTTGTATTTTTGTCCATTTGTGTTTTAGTGATCCTGTCTTAGGCTTATATAGTTACACCAGTAGATGGCGCCACTTGACTGTCTTTTTGTGCATTATGAAGGCGTCATTGTTTCAATAATTCAACTGATTCATCCAGAAACACAGATTTTCAGAGCAAAGATGGCAGCCTCCAAACACAGCAGGCAAACGACTTCCACTGAAATTGTATGCTCAAGAGTTACTGTTTTTGTTCAGAAATCAACAAACCAAAGAAATCAATCAACACTTACTTATTTTTAAAGGAAAGTGCTATATTTGTCAGAGTAAGTGTAACTCGAAAACCCATTTCCTTTCATTTCCTATTTTATTCATGTATTTTGAATATCTAAACTTTTCAAAAAGAAAAATCTGTGATTCTTAATATATTTGTGACTCCATTTTATTTTTATGTAGCTGCCTTATTCGTGTTTATTTGCCATGAGAACTTTGTTTTGGAGTTTTGGAGTGCGATTATTGGAAGTGCAAACAGATGGCCTTATCCAAGTGCAAAGAGAGAAATGATTAATATAATTCACAACATGGTTGTAGTCTAAATATAGCACACTCTGTAAATCTTCACAAAGTCTTTCCTCTGAAACATGAAATGCTTTCTGCTTTTGAGTTTCAGCTGAGACCCAAACCTGCCTAATATTTAGGAATGTTTGATAACCTATAAATGAAACCTGCTGTTCCTGTATGCTCCTGATTGGAAATCCATTTCAGATGTGCTATATCATTGTTGTGCATTATACATTTAATTCCTACCTCTTAGTCTAAAATGTACATTACATACCTTGTATATCTTAAATATTCTTTTACGGCTTGTCAGTATATATACTGTAACTCTGCACTCGTAATAAGTGCGCAGTTATGCCATTTAATATGTTGTAATACAACGCAATGCAAGTAGCCTAAAGAAAAAAAATAGATCGCAAAAGTAATTTAAGAACCAAAAGTCGGATTTCTAGCTAGTGGTGATTTTCGTGCATAATATAAAATAAAAAGGCCAATTATTGTTAAACGACAAAATATGATCGCCTCTATATAATACCGTATTATCTTTAAACCGAGCGACGCATGTTGGCTCACAATTCAATTACATCATTGCTCATCATTTCAAAGTCGGCCATCTCGGGTTAGATTATTCATGATCATTTTCTAACGCACACATGCGAGGTTGCAATGATTATCAGTGCTTTGATCCTGTTTTTGATAGTGTCGATAAAGCACCATCCGCTAGGGTGATAAATGCTCGCGTCTGTTTGCATTTCTCTTTCCTCGCGTTATTGGTGGGTAAATTTAGCTCAAGTTGCGGGCATCAGCTCAGTAACCGAACATACACAGCATGGTCATTCCTCTCCTCCGTCTCCCCTCATCGGTGAACTTGGGTTGTGGCTATTGGGTACACAATGTACGACCATGCTTTTGATGTAAAACAACTGCGCAAGAGACGGATAGAAACAGGGGGGCTAGGAGAAGAAGAAGGGGGGGACGTGAGTATCGTGTGGTGTTGCACAATGTTCATCTTCACGGGTCCTTCGCCTCGCGCAATGGACACGCAACATCCCTCCATTTATCGTCTCAGCTCGTTGCGCACACTTGTAAATTAGCTGCTCCTTTTCTTGCGATACGTCTTCTCCGCGGCTCGGGTAAGTCATTTTTCATTTCGCGAAGAATGCTTCTGGTTGTTTTCTCAAATCTCCGACGAGTTTTACAGCACATTTGCGGAATGCACTTTTCCCGTTGCTTCATAAAAAAAGGTAATTTGAAACGGGACATTCATCTGTTAGGCCCTCGCGCGTGAAGACGCAGCGACACTTTTTATCGTAAACATGCGCGCGTGCGGTGTCGCTTATACTATCTGAGCTATTCCAATAATAATAGGAGTAAACATCTAAAAATAGGCGATTGTAGATTAGGAACCTGAGTCTCGGTCTCTCTGTTTTATTTTTGTCACTTTCCCGACAACTTTATATCGATTCTGCCTGCGCGCTGTAGATAACAGGATCGTGTTGACATTTCACTGGAAAAACTGTTTTTCAAATTCTGTCTATAGGGGAACTGCAACTTATTACAGCTTACTTGTTATGCCCCGTCAATCAAGTCGTATTCACTCTGCATTGACATGCTGTGCTTGTTTGCTGGAGCCAACTAAAGCATTATCATAGACTCCCAATTATTCGCCCGTATCATATTTTCATATAATGCTCTGGTTTTCTGCTATTTTTGGAGCACCCCGCTATATCTAGGTCACAGAAGAGCCTGTAGTATTGAAACAGCTTTATCCCTTTTGTATTTTCAGATTTGGCAGAAGGATTTGCGGGCAAATCACGGTCAATTCTCTGAGTTTGCCCAGAGAACGCTTAAATCTTGTCAGGGAGAAAAGCTTTGCTGAATGAAGGGCAGTGCTCGGTGATGTCATCTTGTTTTGCTACTCTAATGCACTTCAGACTACTGTACGCTGCTTTCACATTGCACCGATTAACAATATTTGACTGAATCTGCTTGGCAAGTGAAACGGAGGAAGAGATTAACAGGTCTGCTTAACTGACAGAAGCTGGTGTTAACCTGCGTATTGTTGCCTCGACATACATAAGAGCACAGAAGACCCCATTGGGTTCAACAGTATAAGATAACCATTTGTAACGAAACGCATACACAAACTGAAACATAGTGAAACCTTATAACTTCCTGGAGACTCATTGCACTTGACGCTGAAGGGCTGGATTGCGAATACTTTGGGTAAAGATCAATAAAACTGACGCTGGGACGAAAATTTTGGGGAAAGGAAAATGCTAATTATTTCTAGATGACGGGAACAGGGATTTATTTTAGTAGGTTCTCGCGTGTTTGCAAAGATTTGTATCAGCAACACCAAAACAGATTTTTAAGGAAGAGCATATGGTTTTGATTAACAGGGAACTTATTTAACCGCTCAGTGTGGTCTGCTTTAAAAACGCTTTTGAGATATATTGTAAATAAGAGAGATGATTATATACTAAAAGGAAACATTAAGAACAAAAGTAAATGAAATGCAAGGACAGGAAAAAGGCAGAGAATGAGCGGATTGAAAAAAACCTGTGGATGAAGGGAACACTGAAGCAGTACAAGAAAATGAATAATTATGGTAAATGTTGAAAAGTAGGCTTATGTCCCAGGGAGAGAAAGACCCTCAAACGTCCTTCTCACTTTGCGTCTGAACTGTGCTACTAATAGCCACAGAGCTCCCTCTTCTGCTCTCCACACACACACACACACACACACACATCATTGTACTTTGCTCTCTCTCCTTTCCTCGGGCCATTTTTCTTTTCAAGCGTTCCATTGGGGTTGTTTTCTTAGCTCCAAATCCTAAAGGAGAAGCTGAGAAGATTGCTCTCAGCAAGTGAAACGCTGCTGGATTTCTTTCTTCTTTATAAGAATTAGCAAAGACTGAAACAGCCTGCAATGGGTGTTACTTTTACTAGCTAGAAACGGTCGCTTAAGCACTTCACAAAATGATTCAGGGCAGGAGATCAGGGTGGGAACTTTACCTTACGGTTGGGCAAGGTTGTACGAGTGGATAGAAAGTTTGAGGACTTTGAGAGAGTCCAGTCAGATGGTTCGGGCTACCGATGCTGGGCTTTATTAGCGTGTTCCTCCCTGTAGCCTGGAGGTCAGCCGCTGGATTTTATGGGTCCCCTGTGCAAGTTAACACACTGAGGTTATCATGCAGAGTCTTCCATAGAATGACCTCATTCTGTGTGGGAAAGCACCTGCCTTTCAGACAACTCAGAACAGAGTTTCAGCCAGCTTTTCGCAGTTGCTGGGGATTTTTATGTGGGTATGTCCCGAGGGAACTGGTCTATAGGAGATTAAGATGTATCATGCTCTTCGTGTAGCATATCATGTAGGTTAAAAGATTTGTATTGTAGATTAAGAGTTAACTTGAAAGTAGACATTATCTGGCCAACTAACTTTTCTTTTCAGTAACTCATAAATCTTCAAATGGAGTTCAAATCTTAATTGATTCTGTATATTAAAGAACTGAACTTTGTTAGATAAAGCTATCTGGATTTTTTTCAAGCTGAAGTCAATCTCACGATGACGCATGAGAACATGCTGCCCTTCCATTACACCAAATTTGGAAATATTCTGAACTGTTCCGACAGGGCAACAAATGGAGAAACCACAATCAAGCTGAAAATGTGCATATCTTCGGGGAGCAGAGAGATTATTGCATTTCGGCTGAATTAAAAGTAGTAACAGGACATTCCTCTACATTTAATTATCTACTTTAAAAATAAAAGGTTTCCACTTCAGGTTATGGTTGAAAATGACTGTCAGAATTTGGAGGTTTAAATCTCATTTTTATTAACTGCATGGTTTTAACAACTAGAACAGTCAGCCTTTACCTTTAAGATTGACTCCATTTTCATGGATTATTTTCATGTAATCTAATGATTTGACCATGCATCAGTGGTTCTCAGCCTTTTTGACTCCAAGGCCTCCAATTGTCCACAACAATTTTGGAATGCCAGAGACTTCTAGTTTCTGTAAATGAAATGACAGGATTTAAAATCCTTAGTAGCCCTGGAGTGCTCTTTTTAGACAGTGAATTTGTATGATTATTCCAGTTCATATTTTACAGGGTAACGATAAAAGGATAACCTAATCACAGCTTCACCTGATAAAATATTTAAGTGCTTGGAGTAATTTAAAAAAATAATATTAATCATAAAAATGCCCCCTAGAGTTTAAGATTTTATTAGTTTTTAGGTTTAGAAATGTCATGCATCCAGGATTTTTAAGACTGTGGCAACCCTGATTCTGCAAAGAAAATAACATGTGTTAAATTAAAAAAAACAATGAAAATATTATAAAATGTTATATCTTATTTTAATACTTGTTTTGTCTTGTTTAAAATTGTTTTAAGTCATCCTGCGCCCTCCTTAGAAGTTTTTTTGAAGGCCCCAAGTGGGCCCTGACCCCGGTTGAGAACCACTAAAGCTGCAGATTATAAAGCTGGTTGTAAGAATTCTGACAGTAATGATAATTAAATAAATGTAGTGTCCTTTAGTCTCCGTTTGCTCTAATTAATAATTGAATGCACAATTTGCAAAAATTACTTTACATGACCGTACACATTTTTGTTTTCAAACATAGCTGAAAGCATCTACACATGCAGATTAGTCCAAAATAATTCCTCTAAATTCTTATTTTCTCTTTCAGTTTAGCAATCTAGCATTGTGACCAATTTTGTCACAGTGTATTACACGTCACACTACTGGACGTCTACTTTCTAAAAGTATTTCATGCCAGCTACTCAATAACAGATTCCATTAGCATCTGAATCTGCATGTTCAAAGCCAGCTGCACATGCTTTGATAATCCATGCCTCTAAATTGAGCGCTAAGTATTTGAAGTAGTCAGTCACAGCAATAGCTCAGGTAACTGGACAGTTGAGAGTAAAGTTACTGGCAAGATATGTTTTTTAATCTGGGTAAATGTTGAAATGTGTGTAATTTCCTATATTGTACAGTCTGCATATCTAATGTTCTTGCCATGTGGTGATTTTTTCCCTATAAAAATGTTTTAAAGTTGTGTCACATTATGTGATGCACTGTGAGTAAACTGTGACTAATGTTTTCTCTTTCCTGTTTTTACTTTTTTATAGCCCCTTCCATGGTACCAGTACAGTATTACTTTCTCAAGTAAAGTGAGATGACAGAAGAATATTAAATAAGACTGAAAAACATAACGTTACCATTTCTCATAAGCTAAACATTAATTATTGATAAAACTTTGAGCATCATAGTACTTCTCCCATTCACGTCTGCTACTCTGAAAGTTCAAATGGATAAGATAAGGCAAAAGACAAAACCTAGACTGGAGAAAGAAGAACGAAGTAAAAGGACAGAAGACAGAAAGAGGATGAGAAAAACCAAAGGGGCTGAACCAGAAGCTTCCTCAAAGAGTATTACCAGTGAAGTTAAGAAGCAGCAGCAGCCTAGTCTGGAGGAGTTAACAGATACAAAGTCTGACCAGTCAGATGGAAATTTGAGAATGAAAATAGGGGTTGGAGCAAAACGGACAAAGAAGCCTCCAAAGAGCCTTGAGAACTTCATATGCCGGCCCACAATCAGAATCTCTCAGAGGCTTGCACACGGAGATGGTCATGGTTCATGTGGAGGTGAAGTCTCCAGTTCTGAGATCAGAGTAGCCAAGCAGTTGCATCGTGAGGTTCAGAAAAAAGATCCAAAAGCATCCACAAGGCTAAGTGTCCCACTTCCCACTTCATCCAAAAAGGCTGACGCTACACCAGTGATTGCAGCCTCTAAAAAGGTAAGACTTTCTAACCTCTTTTCTTTATTGCTTTCATTCTTTGTTTCTCTGGTTTAACAAATATAGAGACAAATGATGGTTACTATTTCTGTCTGCATCTTGCCATTTTTAGCCACCAGTGGTTTAACTTTTTTTTTAATCTATTTTTACATTCCTTCATTTTATCAGATGCTTTCTCTGCCTTTTTGGCTCACTCAGATCTTATCTTCTCTTTGTTACTGTCATTCTCGCTTATCCTTTTGAACATTGAAAAATATGTAGTTAGAAGTCCCTCATCTGCACTCTGTTATTCGTTCCTTTGACCAGCAAACAAGACAAAAGCTAAATTTATTCATCCCATTTTATTTTAATTTTTTTGCTTCATGTCATGTGCCATGAGATTCTTGTAAAATCCTTGGATCATAGCACCATGTAGTGGTTACACAAAAAGGGTTAGGGTATAGGAATAATAAGTAAATAAATAAAAACCTTATTTACCATGACTTTAAAATTTTAAGGTCAAGCCTCTCAGAGCCATCATCTAATGAACCCTGTCAGATTTCCTCAAATTTATAGCTACTCCAGACTGCCTTTGATTTAATTTTACCGGATGTCCTTGAGTGACCTGAATGACTGAATATCTTCAAACATTTCCTGATGAATTCTGGTCAGCACATGTCCTCTCTTCCAACAGGCTCCATCAAAGCACTTAAGGAAGACTGACTCAAAGTCATTATTAGCATCAGATGGACCTTCATATGCAGTTCAACCACAGACAGATAGCAAAGCACCACTTTCAGATAGGATAACTTCCTCTACCTTGCTGAAGCAGACATATTCACCTCCAGCTGCGCCTTCTCCACCTTCCTCATTACAACAGAACTCCAGTCCACAAGACAGCACCCAAGTTTTAAATGCTCAAAAAGAGAAGGGCGAAGATCTCCCAGCTGGAGAAGCAATGACCTTCTCCCTCAGTTCAAATGATATGAGTTCTCAAACATCTCAGCAGTCCTCTTCCAATACTGAAAATGACAGTGAAAGCACATTACTTCCAGTATCATGTAGTGAAAATTTAGTACAGCAAGCTCCCTGCCCTCCAAAAAAGACTAGAATCAGGAATGTTGACAAAGTTTTAAACGCAAAAGAGAAAGAAGATGGCAATTCTGCATGTTCAAAAAACACAAGTAACACCATAACTAACAGCAGGAGTAAGGAAAATGGTTTATTGCATCAGCAAAGTCCCTCTATTAAGACACCATTGCTCCTTACTGCTTCCGACAAATTTGCAGAATCAGCAACTCCTGAGAGCAGCACTTGTACGCCAGAGTTACTGGAGAGCAGAGGAAGGAATAAGAAGTATACAGAAAGTGAATTCATAGATGACACCAGAAAGATGACTGTGGAACCTGCTGAAGCTGTTGCTGTGCAGCCAAAAGATGGCAGCAGGGTGGGGCTTGCTATTGACAAGAATAAGAAAAGATCTAGGCACGGTGCAAACCAGGACGAAGATGTGCTGTGTTCCTCCCAACCACCTGGGTGTGCAGATTCTCAGTTTAACACTTCCATTCAAAGTGACGAGCCACCTTCAAATCCAAAACAAAACATCATGTCACAGAGGAAACAAAAAGCTATTCAGGTGACTAAGATAGAAAATCCGGTCGAGAAGATGGAGCTGTTGAAGAGTGCTAATGTTAGTTCCACTGCCTGTAAAAAGATTCCACAAAAATCAAACATTAAAAAAATTCCTTCCATTAAGTCATCAAAGATATTGTCAACACAGCAGGTTAAATCAAGACACGTTGGACAACCTTCTAAATCTAAACAACTGCAAAATTTATCACCTAGATCAGAATCATTTTCCTTTGAGCCCCCTCCTAAGAAAAGGGGTCGTCCAAAAATGGTCAGGTTGGAAGAGACCCCTCAAGAAAGTAAGTCTCAAAAGCCCTCTACTAAATTCCCTATACTTCAACAAGCAAATGCTCCTGATCCAGAGAATAGCCTGACACTCCCAAAGCCAGCTCCCAAATCACTAGGTCGACCTAAATGTTCCACCTCTGTCCAGAGAAAGAGATCTAAATCACTAGACTTAGCATCGGGGAAGAAGGGTCCTGAAGGAAAACTCAAGCCTCCTTTGTCTAAAGCTAAAGATGCTCAGATCAGCCGCAAACGAAACAGGTTGATAATGAAGACGATAATCACAAATATCAATAAGATGAGAATGAAGAAGAAGGATAAAGTACTCACACAGTTCCTTTCAGGGCAAAGTCAAAATAACAAATCGGATTTTGCTCAGAAAGACGATGACGGTGATGCAGATGGTTCCGTTTCAGATGGAACGCATTCTTTATCCTCACTTGTTAATTCTTTTGGGGGAAAACTTGGTCCACAAATTAATATCAGCAAACGTGGGACTATATACATAGGAAAAAGGAGAGGTCGTAAACCTAAAGCTCAAAGAGAAAGTTCTGATCAAGACTCTGAACAAGTTTCAGGTCAAAAACCTCAGCAAGTCTTGACAGAATCTTCTAATCAGTCGAACTCTTGGTCCACCTCTGGGGAACATAGTCATTCATTTGATGGCCAGTCTCCTTTGTGCAGCTCTTCCTATTCATTTAAACATCCTCAGTCCCCTTCGCCCACTCTTAGTTATTTCCGAAGAAAGCTTCATCTTGGCACCCGTGAATATGATCAACATTCTGCTCCAAAGGTAACCAGTTCCCAAAAGGTTAAAGCAGTGCATGAAGAGAAATCGAAACCTCCTTCCTCCTTGCAATCTGCACCACGCCATTCAGCCACATCCCAGTTAGGCTCTGTAAGGATTCAAAACCGCAGAACCACTCACCTTGGACGATCAGTATTGATGGAGCAAGAAAGACTCAAATACAAGTGCCATAGAAAAGGTCATAATTGCTTGAGTCATGATAATATTAGGAGACATAAACACAAATGTAAGAAGAAGTATCTTCAACTGAGGGCCAAAAGGCAAGACCCATCCTTCCTGGCAGAGATTGAGGAATTAGTGGTCAGACTTAGTGAGATTCGTATTGTACATCATATCTCATCACGAGGGTGTGGGGATGAAGCTAAATCTGGGAGGAAGAGTGGAAAAGGGAAAGCTCATCCTCACGTTCTTCAGTGTCTACCACAAAACCTTCATCATCCAACCATGTTTCAAATCAACTTCAGTGGTTACTACTCCCCTCAGTCAGAATTTTCTCGTGACTCTCTGCATTACGTTGGAATGGCAGATTTTAAGAGGAATAATGGGTGTCCCTCTCAACCAGGTGAACATATTGTCACACATTGCCCTGTAGTGCACAAACTTGGCTTCCCACTGTCAGGAGGCGGTTGTTACCATCCACCATACAAAATGCCACTCTCTAGCACTTCGTTTGGTTTTGGACTTTATAGAGGATACCCTCCATCTGCAACTATATACCCTTCATCACCCTTTTTACCCTCTTATGTGCACCCCTACTCCAAAAATCCCATTTTAAGCCCATCAAAGTTCCATAAAAGGAAGCACAAGTTTCTGAGACGTGACTCTGTACTTTGTGGCGGGAAGCCACAGGGGACGTACGCTAATGTAACATCTCATTCCCCAAGTGACTGGTTCAGTAGAAATAGCTGGCAAAGAGAAGACAACAGAGAGCAGGCTGGAGATAAAAGGTTTGTGGATGATAGGCTTAGAGAAAGAGAAGGAATAGAGGGTTTGCTAGGACAAAGTAAGCTCAGAAAAGACCATTTCAGAAGGGGTACACCCTCCAATCCCCCCTGCTCTTCCTCGACACACTCAAAACAAGCAGACAAACACAAAACTTCACCACTTTCGTATATAGGACCTGCACATCTGAGGCCAGTATCAAAAGTTAGGTGGGCAGAGCATCAGCAGCCATGGAGGTGGAGAGAGAGCACTCGGGTAGAGCTGGGGAACAGGGTTTTAAACCAAGGAGCTGGGTACCAGGAGGACGATGATGAAGGTGACCAAGACCTACCATCACCTTCCCTAGCAGACAGAGCCATCCACCATCACACTTTCCTGAGGAACCCCAACCTTGCTAGTAGTTCGTACAGTCGAATGACAGCTCCAAGGAAGACTGGTGAAGTTCAGTCTGCTTCAAGGAACTTAATGAGACCTGGAGGCTCATCGATGAACGATTGTTTAGCTGGAGGCATAAGAACACCAGGTGAGATGGCATGAGATTATTTTTTGTTTGCATGTAACAAACAACTGCCACTGCTCAGGTGAAATTCTACAAAAGATGCAATGTTTGGCATTGAAAGGTTCAGTTGTAACATTCAGTATCCTTTTGTTCCTATTAACTAGGTGAGAAAATGCTTGGAATGCTTGTACAAATAATTGCACACTTTGAACAGAGAAATAAGACTGTTTTATTACAGGATTGAGAGTCTATGGTCTTATTTATCTCCCACTGTTTTACTAGTTGGGTACCAAAATGGAGCTTGATTTTGCTCTGCGTGTAATTGGCTACACAGATTTTCCTTGGCAGGGAATATGTTTATAAGTCCACTGAGAGGTATACAGTCTCTCTTGTGTGTAAATATTGTAATGCATTAGCTGTACGCATTATGTGGTATTCTGGCATTAATGTTGCTATCATTATGTTCTTGTTTTGTTTTATGTACTCCCAGATAGTTTTATATGGAGTGATGTGTGAAGGAACCGTAAAACCTGTGTATGTTTTAATATCTCTATGTATGTTATCTCATATTATCATGTGACTGTGGCTCATAGTAGTATGAGTGGAAAATTTGATTTATAGCCAAGCTAAATAGAATTTGATATTTGTTTATACCACAGATATTTGTGTTTTGACTTTTTGACACAAAACCAAGTGTGAATCAATGCTTAAGTCTCTTTTTCTCTGCAAACAGACCCCTTTAGAATCAAAAGAAATGCATATTTGGCTAATTAGTATTGCTGAAAACATATGGTAAGAAATAAACACCAGCATGTGAAGAACTTCTCACAGCAGGAAGACAGGGACATTTGGTGTTGCGTAGTGTGTGGTGTCTGCTTGTCTTTGTGCATGTGGCTTTTACTGTTTATTAAGTATACCTGCCCGTCAGGGGCACTTTCTCAGAGGAAGATTCAAAATCGGTAGAGAAAGTAGCATTCATTTTCCTGAAGCAACATTTTCCAATATCCTTCAGAGTACAAAAGTCCTTGTTCACATCACTGAGTTGTTGTGAATGTGCAAAATACAAACAAATGTCCCATGAGGAAGCAATGTGTTCATGTCACTGTGATTGACTGGTAAGCTTGTCAGTTGGATGGATGATTCCTTCTTATCATAATCGTTAGCATGACTATGATTGCCTAATTACCCTGTTTATGCAATAGTTCCCGCCTATCACGTTCACATCCAGTCTGCACTCAATGAGTCAAACTAATGCAAATCAATGCGCTAATCGCAATGTTAAAAGCTCATTTACTTGGACATCTCCACTTTCGGTCACATCCTAATCAATGTTAACTTGAAATGGCAGTCTGTGAGTAACAAGTATTATGTTACTGGTTACTTGATAGTTCCTAAAGGAAGTAAGAATTGGGATCATGAATTTGCGTAGTACTAAAAACCCAGACCCAGACAGGGTTTTCCTTCTAGTTTCAGAAGCCCATCCCATTCCTGCCTGTTAACTTCTCAACAAATAAAAATATTTGCTTTTCCTGATTTCCTTAAGGAAATTCCAGTTCTTGGAAGGAAGCAAAAGAATAGAGTTAACATTTGCATAAACATAGTCTTAGATTTTAGGTTTAGGAAATGAAATGCCTCACGAGAACCACTTTGCTGTTGTTTAATTTCACTCTTTACTCTAGCACACAAAGTCAACTTTGTGGATATAAATGCCTAAACAAGTACTCAGGGATTTTCATGTCTGTATAAACTGAGCTGTAGTTCACTCTAGTTCTTTTTCTGTCATGCTGCTGACTCTGTATTTGTATTTTCAGTAGGCATGGAATCAGATAGGGTATCAAAATTGCTTTTATATTTCAGCGTGGTATGAAAGTGCTTATAGGTAAACACATGCTTTAATCTTAGTAGTTGACATTTGAGTATTTCTGTAAATGGAAACACCCAGATTTCTGCTATACGTTTAACCGTTATGAATTATATGCTTATTCTGTCATGTTCCTTCCAAAGAATTTCCATTTAAGACTCTGCCATAGACCTTCTGTCAGCCTGTGGCCAAAACGGTCTGTTTGATTTGGAAAGGGTGAATGAGAAAAAGCAGGCATTCAGCAGTGGTAAGGAAATGTGGTGATGCTAGTGGAAAGGATGAAATCTGAGCATGGAAATCTACAAGTGAAATGTGAAAAATGACTGACAGAAAGAATAGGGGAAAGGAAGGAATGTTTTTGTAAGCGAAAGCGAATATATGGCAATAACACGTTTTGTAATGAGAGCCAGATGTGCCTCTAAAAATGCCACTCTTGTGTATTTACTCTGCCTAAAATGTTATTAAAACTGAGTATATCTGATATATCAGACGTTAATGTGTCCTCACACTTCCATTTGGAGCTGATGGACGTTTTTTGTAGTCTAGGTTTGGCTGTCATCCAGAGACCAGAAATAGCTCCTTTGTAGATGCTTGAGGATGCATGGGCCATTTTCTTATCTTTTTTTTTACTTTCCATTGCGTCTCTTAGAGTTTTTAGAGGAATAACAGAAATTTGATGTAGTCTTAAATTGTATTGTACAGCCTTCATTCTCACTGCCTGTCCTTATATACTGTCAAATGTGAGATTTTATCATCTAGTAAAGTCTGTTGAAGCACACACCCCGTCTTCATCTCACGATTGCTGTGCTGGGGACTCGGGGTATGTCTCGCTGTGGAATGCACTCCAGTGGAGCTCTGTGAAATTGATTTAGTGTTGTATCTAAACTAGCTGTACTGGTGAAGGAGAGTGGAATTTGCAGTAAAGGAGTGAATTCTGGCAGTATAATTCCCACGGTCAGGATTACAGTTGGTACTTCTCAAAAACATCTACTGTTTCATGAGCTGTAGCGCTGTCTCACAGGTTCTCCATGTTCTAGTATTGGTTTAGTTGAAACGATGCTTCATGAGGATGACTTGCTCTTCTTCAGAAATAGGAAAGAAACTTTCATTCCATCGCTGTAATTGTCATTTGTACCAACAGTAATCGCAATCATTGTGGTAATTGTAATTACAGTTCCTGTGTAGTCTGTGTTAAGATGGTGTCCAAGGTTGATCATACTTTTTTGCTTGGTATCGCAATGGAAATATAATTTTGCAGTGGGGTGTGGACAGACCGGACGAAATCTGAACTTGATTGAACACTGGAGCGTGGATGCGCTAAATTAGTGGCTCCTAAACTGTGACTGCCCTATATGCACCATAACCCAGGACAATAACATAATTTAAAAAGATTTTTTTTTTTATAGTTATTTGGTCCCACTTTATATTCAGTGGCCTGAATGGCCCTACTATGTACTTACATATAAATTAATCATTTAATACACTGCACATTTCTATAATTACATTTATAGTTGACCTGTTGACCCCGTCCCTTAACACCTTAACTCACCCTCAAACCTGTGCATACCACCAAACATGTCACTAACCTATATCCCACCACGATAGCAGCAAGTGTTTTGCAATATAGTATGGACACATGAAGTACATTGTACTTATTTTTTTGAAGTATATAATAGTTAAGGCCACCTGATATAAAGTGGTACCAGTTATGTTCTGTTTCATATATTAAATGTCTGATTACTCTAAAATTCTATAATTATACTGCATATACATTTGAAGTTGTTGTCCGAAGACAAGGATGCATTTTCGTTGTACGTTTTAGGACAACTTTTCTAATGTTGACTACTAATGGATGGAACCCCTTAAATGTTAAAAACCGTCCAACAGTAACGTCTCGGTATCGCAACTGACTCCCCAGCGCAGTCTGGCCTGTGGCAGGAGTGCATAATGTCTCCGTTCCCTCCTTCAGGGAACGAGGGTTACCTACGTAACCGAGACGTTCACTATGACATTACATCAAACGTCGTTTCCAGCCAGTTGTCATACATGTGAAACTCATGTGAGAAGTGACATTTATGAGAAGTGTGAACTCATAAATGCATATATGAATGGGCACCACCATGGTTTCCTTGCCCCCTGAACATTGACCCCTCCTCATAAAAAAAATGCATCCTGGCCCCTGGGCCCCAGCTTCCTTACTGGAGCCCTTGGAATTATCCTAACCTTCCTAACCTCCCCTTTTATGTAAATGTCTCTCATTATCGTTGTTATGTGCAAAATTCTGCTGACTTTAAAGAGTCGAATCAGTAATGCTGTACAGTCCCTGTTAAATGTGCCAGATTGTAGTGTGCTGCATCATGTAAGTTAAGTTCATAACAGCTTTTTTGGTCATTTGGGTATTACCTGATTTGCATAATTCCTTTGGTGAAACTGGTTCTAAAACAACAGACATCATGTGCAAATTAAAGTCACCATCAGTGGGTGAAGCACATCCTTTTCCCCCAGGTGATTGCTAACATCTTTACCTTGCTGTTTCAGAGAGCTTCCAGCTTGGCAGTTCACTCTTCTCTGAGCACTTCTCTGCCAGTCACTCTTTTAATGAACGTCAAGAGAGAGGAGGCAGAGAGAAAAGACCCAACATCAGCAAAACACACTTCCAGACCAACGATATCAGGCCTTTTTCATCTTGTACCACCTCCAACATCAGCCTTTCTCATTTAAACGTTTCTAAAAATACGTCGCCGAACAAAAGTAAACTGAAACATGCCAAAAAGCCTCTCAAGAAAAAGGCTCCCAGAGGGCAAGACGTCACAGGAAGTGAGGTGAAGAGAAGAGGACGAGGCCGACCAAGAAAAAACCCTGCCCCGTGCTTTTCTCCACTTTTACCTGCTACACCTTTACATCATGAAGCCACAGAGTGTCCTGCCAAACGTAAAAAAGGTGAAAGAGATGACTACACAGTAGTCAGTGTGACTGAGTGCATGGCTCAACATGAGAAAAAGAAAAGGCGGAAAGAAAGAGATGAAACGAGGAGCAGTGAAGCGCAGGTAGATGAAGGAAAAGACACAGATCTGAGCCAAGAGCCTTCACAGTCACACATAGACACATCCTCACCTTTCCAGGATCCGTCAGTGTCTGTATACAGCCAATCAGAGAAGAGGTCTGATGTGCTAGCTGAAAAGATATATGAGTGGGCGGGGCTTTACTCGAATGTGTATAAAAGCGAGATGTGAGTGAGCTCTTATATCTTTATAAACAAATATTAAGAGTATTTGTTTAAATGCAGCTTTTATTTACAGAGCTCTCAACAAAGAGCTTGACAAATCCTCTGTTTGTTTACTCTGCACAGCCCCACCAGTCTGTCCTCTCCAGTACACACAGACTGCCCTGACTATGATCCTGAAGAGCATGAGCACGGTCTACTTCCTGCACCTATACACGTAGGTGAGTTTGTGTATGTGTGTGTTTTTATTAGGGTCATTTGGAGGTCACTATAAAAGTTGAACTGAAAGGGAACAATCATTTTTTCCAGTCAATGAGCAGGAATGAGGTCCAAACTAGACTGTAAAGAATTGAATGTGACTCATGACTGCCACAGAAGTGGTATTTGACGTGGGAGGGGCCATAAACTCGTTATGATATGCTAATAATAGTATTAATAAGTAAATAATCAGTGAATAATAATAAGTTATTATTAACTGGGCTGAATTTTTTTTAGATAACCTTACATTCAGGTTAGCTATTTTTTAATGAGCTAAGCCTTCATCATACAATTATAAAACAAATTATGATGATTAAAAAAAAATGGAAATCATCAGTTTTGTCAACTTTCAACTCTGGGTTAGGGTGTGGAGTGATTTCTGAAGGATCATGTGACAGTAGGGTAATGACTACTGAAAATTTGACTTTGCATCACAGGAGTAAATTAAACTTTAAAATATATTTAATATATATAGAAATAAAAAATTGAATATATATAAATTATAGTATTGTTATTTTTACTGTATTTTTGATCAAATTAATGCAGCCTTTTCAAAAACTGTTTAAAACATCTTGCAAACCCCCAACTTTTAAACTCTTCTTTTAAAATCTTTTTTATTTTAATCAAGTGTGCAGTTATGTGTGACATAAGTTATCGTGAACTTGAGATTTTTACACCTTTCAGAATAGATGAAAATATAGGGAGCGATAAAGAAATCACTGTACCGACTGTATTTCAATGCATTCATAACCCATGTGTGTGTGACAGGAAAGTATCTGAGGCTGAAACGGATTGACTTTCAGTTGCCCTATGACATATATCGACTCTGTGCAAAGGAAAAGGTATTTTTAGATTACTTAAAAAAATAAAAATAAAGCATGAATGGTCTTTAATTATTATTTGGTCGTCATGTCATTCCAAACCGGCATGTCTTTATTCACCAATAGTTAAGGTGAAATTTTATTTAACTTAATTATTCAATAAATACACATTTATTAGATGAAATCTACCTACATTATGATTTGCAATAACTTTGTCCAAGTCTAAATCATTTTCTGAAAATCCTTCAATGTAGATCTTGAATTTCATTAATTATTCTGCACATTCAAAAATGGTCTATCATAATTGATAACAAGACATGTGAGAACCAATGATCATTGGGTCAAGGGTGATTGGTTGTTAAAGGTTTTGAATGATGTTAGGATAAGTAAATGATAAAAAAAATTAATTATCCCTTCAAATATTTCCATTTTATCACTGTCATACAATAATTGTGACAATTTGTTTCAATACAGCGTCGAAAAAAGTCACGAAAAACCCCCAAAAAGATGGCCCCATCCAGTGAGTAGACTTACCTGCTATTTTGTGTAAGCTTGTTTGTGTGCATCTGCATGTGTTTGTTTGTGTATGTAAGACCTAATCAACTCTGTGGAATAAACTATCAATTTCAGTTGCACATTTACTCTGTATGGATGCACATTTGTGCCACATAAGGAATAAAAAATGCTATGCTATGGTGAATTCTGATTGGCAAAATTATTACATACTAAACCATACTTATGAGATACAATGTTGCCGTTATAAGTTTAGAAGTCATTATTATGACATAAAGTATTATATCTCCTAATGTTTTTTTGTCATGATTTTCCAAATTATGTTTTTTCTTATGTCAAGTCAAGTCACTTTTATTTATATAGCGCTTTTAACAATACAGCAAAGCACTGAACATTGTCAAATAGGACAACAGAGTAATGGTAATGTATTATGTGGTATGGGCTTCCATACGTCTGAAACACTGCAAACACAATTAATCAACACAAACTGTAAAACCCTTGAGCTGCCATTTGGCCAAACAAACTTAATAACTGGCACTGACTGCTGTGCAATATTACATTTAAAATGGCTTTGTTCTCTCAAGTGTGTAGAAGCAGTTAATATTGTGTAAACATATTCTTCTTTGTCTTTTGTTCTGTCTCTTTGAGATGGATCTGTTGATGTAATGTCTCGCACTCAGACCGAAGACGGTTCCTGTAAACATCAGAAGCTCAGTGTGACTCACGACTGCGTTTCTGACAGCCTTAATGGGTAAATAACACATACACATTCACCATCTATTGCTAAATTTAAAGTGAAGATGAATTCTCTCAGGCTGTCTTGGTTTCAATTGTTCAGTCCCAGCCCCTGATTTTATCATGTCTCATAACCTTTATTTTTCCTAACTAGGAATGTCAGTCCTATATCTAATACAGAAGAGATTGGAAAAGAAATGAGTGAAATTGAAAACATTGAAAATAATCTTCCCAATCAACCCGACTCTCCCAAACAGCAGGTAAGAGGCATATCTAGATACAACTTCACTTCTAATTCCATTACAACATGCCTGAAAGTGACTGCATCATTTAAAGCGCATGGTCAATTTGGTCACTTTGCGAATGACTTTATTTCCAGGAGAGAGGCAATGATGCTGAAAATATCCCCTCCCCTCTCCTGATGATGCCCTTGTCTTGTGAGGAGAGGCAAGAACACCCATAAACGCAGACAATAGCATTTCTACCCATCACCCATGCTCTTTATGCTCTTCTTTTACTTGTGTATTCATACTTATCATTGTCAGTTTGTACTTACATCTTTGATTTGCTCTTTTTCCACCGTTAGGAGCTTTGTCTTGGAACATGGCATTTTTCTGGTGAGAAATTATGAGAAAATGAGAGACAGACAGGCATTGCTCCTGAGGGAGGAGGTGACAGAGCAAGAGGAAGAAAACAAAGAAGATAGAGGGAGCGACCAGAAAGGGGATCTCGAAGACACCAGCACTAAGTCAGGTCCAGCAGTGTGTATAGCTGTAAAATGTCTGTATGTGTGTGTGTCGTCAAATTGTTCTTAGCTCCTAAGGGATAGATGACCTGAAAAAATGATTTTGTCAGTATTTATGACCATTTTCAGTTTACTGCAACTACGCAAATCTTTTAGACACATTTGCAATGGCTTACAGTGCTTTGCTGCCATGTTTAAGGAGCGTGCTTAATTGTATCAAGTGTGCACTTGCACCTCAGCTTTAAAATGTTTACTTTGAAGTACATTAACTTGCTGTTCATTACATTACATTAACATAATGTACACATGTACATTAATCATTTGTTGGGATTTAAAGAGGTACACTTATTTTGATGTATTGACTGACATCAGGTGCGTGTTAAGTACTGAATTGCAACATCCTCATTACATATGTGTGATTATACAAGAATAGAAATGACATCAATGTTATTTAGTTGATCATATGCATTTTCATTCAGCAGTATACTTTAACTATATTTTAAAGACAGTAGAAACTTGTAGTTAACTTGTAAACATGTCTTATATTAGTAGGGCGAAAGCACTCTAAATTAAAATTGAACACAGTAAATACATTAACATTATATATTACTACAATACATTTTGTTACACTTCATTTTAAGATGTCCTTGATGCAGTGCAATTATACATTTATGTACTGAGTAATATTGTTTAACTAAGTGTATTTACTATATGGTTAGGGTTAAGATTTGAGTTTAGTTAGGGTTACTTGCATGTAATTATGTACAGGGTGGGTCATTTATATGGATACACCTTAATAAAATGGGAATAGTTGGTGATATTAACTTTGTGTTTGTGGCACATATGTGAGGGGGGACACTTTTCAAGATGGGTGGTGACCGTGGTGACCATGGTGGCTGTTTTATTAAGGTGTATCCATATAAATGGCCCACCCTGTATAATTTATTGTTATTATAATAGTAAGTATGTTTGTAACAAGGACACCTTAAGATAAAGTGTTCCAATACATTTTAATTTAGTTAAGTGTTGTTAGTTTTCACATATTATAAAGTATATTATTTTAGTGATAAGTACTCTTAAAGTAAAGTGTACTTCTTTTTCCACAAAGGTTCCCTTCATCTCTCATTAACAGGTTCTGTGTGAAGTCACTTTGGGCTGAAATTTTCCACAAAAACTGTTAAGATCAAAAAACATTAAATTATGGTAAAGTGAAAAACAAGAATCTATCAAGATTTTTCCTTAATATAGGCCAAGTTTCTGAATAACAGATAGGTAAAGCTTGGCATACTGTCCATATGTCTTAGGTGTTTCCCTGCCTGTAGCCCTAGATGCTTGCCAGCATCTTTGGAAAATGAATGGATAGCCATTTTAGCTTAATTTTTAATTAGTTTTATTTTTTTATAGTTTTATTAATTCTGAATGTAGCAATATTATACATTCCAGGTTTTTGGCTGAGGCGTGTTTGTTTGTCAGCGAGGCTCATGTTAACCTACCTGTATGTTCTATACTAGTGCTACCAAGTTACATTAACATTAAGTGGGACAGTCTGTTTATAGCACTTTTTGCGACCCGAGGCGTTTTTTTGATGAAGAACATGGCATCAGCTATTCCTCCTCCTCTCCTCTCCCTCCTTCACGCTCAGCGGGTCATAGCTCTGGAGCAGCTCCCAAAACCACCTCAATTCTATTTCCACTCAGCATTAGTCAAAAGGGCAGAAGAGGACATGTGGTTAAAGGCTAGCGCAGCTGGCACGTACAAGCTACCATGTCCCGTTGAGTTCATGGAAAAAGTGTATTCAAGTGCATTCTGATTATTGCACTTAAAAGAAAGATGGGGACTTCAGATTACACTTCTTTACCGAACGTGCATTGAGTAGTCTGTGAAGTGACGGCTCTATGTGTTTTCAAATGTGGTGTGTATTATGTACTTGTAATAAGACAATATTCGGTGTGTGTAAGAGGATGTGTGTTCTGCACATTGCAGACCAGTGCCTGACTCACTCAAGCCCACAGTCTGAAAACGGAGAGGGAGACGAGGAGGGGAGAAGCGTACAGAGCGAAAACCTCACACAAACACTCCAGGGGATCTATGACGTCATTGTCAGTCACAAGGGTACGTCTGTTGGTTTTATTAATAGAGAGGTGTCACAAAAGGCTCAGTGTGAAGACCAGCACAGCTGATCGCTCTTTCTGGCATTTGTGTTTTTTAGGGTCATCTGGACAAACCCTCGCCGCTCCTCTGCTGAACCTGTGCTCCAGAAAGAGGTTTGTGTGTATGTGTGTGCTTTTCCACTCACCAGTGTTGTTTGCTCAGTGGCTCTCCTGCTGTTCTCTTCAGTCTCCAGATGATTAGGGATTCAGGGAACCTGGGAGTTAAAACCTCTTTCCACTGACAGCTACAGTAGTTTGCACAATGTTCTTGAAGCAGGGATGTGGTGATGATTATGATTAGGGATGTCTGTTTTTCTATTATTTAAATTGATTAATTAATGTTAATAGCGCAAATGTAATCAATGTGTTTAAGGAATTAACATTTTCAAAACATACTTTAATAGTTTTATGTTTAGTAAATTCAGGTGTTTTACTGACTATTTATTATACTTAGAATGAATGATAATAGAAAATACAAATAATATTGTAAAATATTCTGGATAGACTTTTTATTTGGAACTTTAAAGTCAACGTATTACACAGCAGGAAGTTATCTGGTTTTATTCATCGTCTGCTTTTGATTTGACAAATTTATAAAAAAATAATTTCAGTTATTTGCCAGTTGGTGGCACACAGATGAGCCATGATTTTCTCCTTGGTATTACTAGTCAGAGACAGATGATAATAGTTTGGGGTGAATATGATTTTTAATTTTTTTGAAAGAAGTCACTTATGCTTTCCAAGGCTGCATTTATTTGATTTTGATTTTAAAGAAATGTAATTTATTCTTATGATGGCAAAGCTGTATTTTCGCCAGCTATTACTCCGTTCTTCAGTGGTGTTTGAGGTACTGCATGATAAATAGCATGAGTTACAGTGCATGAGTTGCTTTCTCAAATTTTTCTTATTTATGTACTTTCTCCACTGAGGTGGAGAAAAAACTTCCTTCAGCTTGAGGCTTACAAATTTTTTCAAAATAAATAAGCAAACACAGCCCAGGTGACAAAAAGTAATGCAAACATAACATAATGCCTTACTTTCCTTAGAGAGAAAGTAACGCAGTTATATTGTAATGCTTTACTTTTAAAAGTAACTTTCACCAGCACTATTCTTCAGGTGTCAAGCTACTAGACATGAATTAAAATCATAAAACTTGTTGTTTTCTTTATATTTCAAAGCAAATTAACCCTCTGGGGCTTGAGGTGATTTTGGGGGCCCGGAGATGTTTGGACATGCCCTGATATTTGTTCTTTTTCAGCTACTTATAACATATTATTGTCTGTGTTTTCTCTTCCAGATCAGGCTCGGCTCCTGTCGATCTCAGTATGCTGCAGAAGCAGCTGCTCTCAGGCCACTATGACAGTCTGGACAGCTTTCATTCAGACATGCTGAAGGTGTTCCTCTGCGCCGAGGTCAGTTTCACAGAGGGTTCATGGACTGTTTGATGTTGTTCTACACCTGTCATGAGCTTTTGTGCGGTCAAGGTCATACCTCAGACTGACCATCTAACAACATGAGAAGAATGGAATAGATTTTTTTTATTGCTGCACATGCTGAGTGTTTCCTTGTAGTGTTACTATAGAACAGCACCCTGAATCTATTAGATAGATGTCCCTTGGAGTCGGGAGCAACCTGAGGTTTAGTGTTTTGCGCGAGGGCACAACGGTAATGTCTCATGCCTCGCTTTGTGAGGAGATCAAATCTTTCAGAGCCCAATATCTACCTCCACCAAATAGAATTTAGAAATGCACTGTTAATATTTTATGCTCTCATTATGTTTTCAATCTGATCAGAAATACTATGGTTCCGAGTCATCGGTGGGTTGTAACGTGAGGCAGCTGAGGAAAGTGTACCACAGAGCTCATCAGGAGGCCTTAACTCAGACCGGCAGTTTCCTGTGAGTGACAGAAAACCACATCAGCAGCCTCTATCAGGGCGTTGCTGTGACCAAAACCAAAGGCAGGATGGGCCTTCCAGAAGGCAGATAATGCTCTCCGATACCAAAGACCTGCTGTATGTTGCAGTCACAGATGCACTGCACAGGTAAAATGTTTGCCATCTATACACAACTGTAAAAATCTATTCAGTTATAAACATCACTGCTAGGGATGCCCAAAATGTTGATGTCGATATTAGAGCGAGAACTGAGTAACAGCCATGTTAGATATATTAGTGGATATTTAATTGTGAAAGCTCAGTAGCTGTATTTTTACATTTAGATTATATTTGTTGCCATTTAATCCTCCATTAAACTAATTTTTAAAAACACTTATAGTTAAATAACAGTAAATGAATATAGTTTTTTTGCTGTACATTATTCTAAAATTCACAAGTAGCATTTAAAAAAACTATTGATTTTATTTCTTAATATTTTATTTTGTGATTTCTAAAACAAAACACTATCATTTATTTAGATTCAAATAGTATCGAATTTTAACGACAGCCATTTATCACTTATTAGTTATTAACAATTAATTAATTTTTAATCTTTAGAATTTAGAATTATTTTTAAAAAATCATTATTTTTCATTTATTCAGATTTAAATAGTATTGGATTTTCATGTCAACAATTATTGACCATAACATAAAAATGATTATTGGATTATCATATTGAACAAAATTTAATTATCAGCATATATTTCAATTACATTATATTATATCACATTATATTTAAATCGACAACTACTGTATATAGCATTACTGCAATAAATCATTTTTAATCAGTCATATATTCCAGTGAAAATATCGAAACATTCGTAAAATAAGATATTTAATTAGATATTTAAGATATAATATTTACAAGTAAAACTACTTAAATAAATTAGGGCTTGTTCTCAAAGTATATATTTTTATTAAGTTCCCACTGGCTTCTTTCTTTTTTATTTAAATCATGAACCTCACTAATTTTGTTAGCGTCAGTGGAATATTTCCTTTGTACATTTAAGGCTAACCAAAGCATTTGCTTTTGGAAATGTAAATCTGAGTCTGTAAGTGGGCAGTCAGATCTCGGTGAAGCACTAAAAGCTTTAAGGCCTCTGCATGGATCATAGACCATTTCTCTATTTCTCTGCACTGCACGTTTTCTTTATTATGTGCTGGTAAGGTGCTCGCACTTTTACAATTTTTCCTGTTCTTTGTCCTCTGTAGGTTAAGACAGCACTCCTGGAAATGCATTTGTGAGCATGGACATGGCTGATGCTTGACAACATGATTAGTTGAAAGCAGCTCAGCCTTTCTTTCTCTCAGGGAAAAGAAAGTCAAGCGAAGGAACAGGAGACATAACACAAATCAACATCTGAGACTCCATGTGATTTCATATACCCGAACAACAAGCATTTCTTTCGTTTTGAGATATAACACTGAACATAAATGTGTTGAATGGGATGCCGTGCGAACGGGACAAGGAATGAACATCCACAGACTGTTTTAAATCATTTAACACTCTACATCAGCATACCTACAAGAAAATGAACTTTACTAATCTTAAGAGGCTTTTCCGACTGAACAGTATTGAGTGGTGTGAACTGAATTGTGATCTACAGCCTTTTTAGTGTTTTGTGTTGAAGGTTATACCTATAAAGTAAGCAATAATGCATGAAAGGTTCAATAACACAGCCTTAATGTAAGCAAATGTGAGATTATAATAATTTTAGACCAGTCGTTTTTATTTTAAAGGGAATTTACTACCACTTTGTCCAGAGCTGTCTTGTGCAAGTGATGTTTTGTAATACATTGATTTGAAGCAGGAACCTTTATCGCTTTGAGAAATATTTTATACCATTGTACATATTGTAAATAATGTATATTTAGCAAAAGTATGTTTTAGTATGGTTCAAGAAATTCTATTTACAGTCTTTAATTGTTGTGAGATTGAATCTCTTTATAATCCATTGATTCCTTTATAAAATTTTTATAGAGTTATGGTTTTTAAGGTGTCTCTATGCATGTGTAATTTGAAACAGAACACACAGTGTCTGTAAAACATCAGATTTTCATTCTTCTTTATGCATGGCATACTTTACATTGCTTATTAATGTATAATAGCTGTGTATACATATGCAACAAGTTTTATGTCTATGCTGAACTAAGTGGAGGCTTATTAAATGCAGAATAAATTAATTAACAATAATTAGTTTGCAAATAAAAGTAGGTCGATACTTGGACCATTGTGCTTTTTAGATATAATAGGTGTTATTGTCTTATTGTCTCTGATGAAGATCATCTCTTGGTGCTGATCCACCATCTGATCTGGATACGGACTGAAAAACAGAGTAAGAAATACAGACTAATATTAGCGTAGATGCCATTCTTTTTATGATGTAATGAGGACATTGTGTGTTAAGGGGAGTGTTCCTGGTTCTGGCTGATCTAATTAATGCAGCCTAACAATCCTTTAATGGATTTGATTAATAAATGTGTATCAGTGTGTTAT
>JAUMHI010000058.1:6922060-6951035 GCA_032359435.1 Enteromius unitaeniatus | reverse complement strand
CCAGCACCTAATTTCCAGTTCAATTTTAGGCACGTTGGATTGTGTAAGGACTTATAGTGTGTGTGTGTGTGTGTGTGTGCTAAATGCTAAATGTACTAAGAAATCCTGACTGGAAATATAAAGATATATATATATATATATATATATACCCTTTCTAGTCTGTAATTAACTAAATCTTTGGGGGCAAGTTGCAGTTTTTTAACAAGAGGCTTAATTAGAGCCAGTTTGAAGACATGTCCTAATGACAATGATGAATTAATAATAGACAAAAGAGGATATATGACTTCTGGAAGCAGCTCTTTTAATAGTTTGGATGGTCTAACATACATGTTGTTGGTTTAGATGATTTAAAACGTTTATACAATTCTTCCTTTCCTTTGGTAGAGAATGAGTGGAATTTTTTCTCAGGGGATCTACAGTGAGTCTGATGTGATACTGTTGCTGATGGCTGCACAGTTTTTATTTTATCTCTAATAGTATTAATCTTGGAAGTAAAATATTGCATAAAGTCATTACTGCTGTTATCTTGTGGAAAGTCAGTACCTTTTGATGCTTTATTTTTTGTTAATTTAGTCAGTATTGAATAAATACAGAGGGTTCGGACGAAAAGTAATAAGATAATAATCTAAGTGCAGGATTTACAGGTTTATCTATACGAAGTTTACACAAGACGAGATAATGATCTGAGATATCATGGCTTTGCTGCAGGATTTCAACACCATTAACATCAATTCCATGTGTGACAGCACTAAATCTAGAGTAGGATTTCAACAATGAGTAGGCCCTGATACCCCAATAGAGTTCAGAATATCTAAGAATGTGGATCTTAATGCATCTTTTTCTTTATCAACATGGATATTAAAATCGACAACAATTAAGACTTTATCTGCAGCCAGTACTAACTCAGCAAACTCTTTAATAAAGTCTGTGTGGTGCCCTGGTGGCCTGTATACAGTAGCCAGTACAAACATCACAGGGGATTTAGAACTATCACATGTATCTC
Organism: Enteromius unitaeniatus; assembly: GCA_032359435.1. Classification (NCBI taxonomy): domain Eukaryota; kingdom Metazoa; phylum Chordata; class Actinopteri; order Cypriniformes; family Cyprinidae; genus Enteromius; species Enteromius unitaeniatus. Next base: position 6,950,032 of record JAUMHI010000058.1, on the reverse strand, counting down.
TAGATAATGTTACATGCAGCACCATAAAAAAAACAACCTTAAAGCCTGCCTTCTGAGAAATACTGAGAATATTGCTATAAATTGTAGCAACACCACCTCCTTTGCCTTTTGGACGTGGCTCATTTTTTATAGCTGTAATCCTGGGATGTAGACTCATTTAAAGTAATGTATTCATCAGGCAGGAGGTAGCTTAAGCTTCGTCTATCAAGAAACCAGCAGGCTCAGTGAAGAGTGCTTGAGATGAAATATCACATTTGACGACGAAGAAGAAAAAGGTATTTTTCTCAACGTGTTAATATTTGCTATACACAATATTTTCATCGCTATAATGTAATTTACTCTGAGATGACAAACTTTTCAAAATGTTCAGTAGTCTCACACATGATCTCTCAGAAATAAGTTTAATATACGTTATAGGCCTAGTTATAGTTAATAATAGCCTAACTTAATGGTTATTATTATGAATGTTCAAAACAGTGTTATTTATTTTGTTTAGGAATTTAATCCATAGACCGTTTAAATGACAGCATTTATTTGAAATAGAAACGTGACATTATAAATTCCTTCACTGTGACTTTTGGTTGATTATCTAAGTTCTTCTAAATAAATAGTATTTAAAAAAAAAATGGAAGTGCATGATGGTTTCCACAAATTATTAGGCAACAAAAACCGTTTTCAACGTTTATGAAGGGTCAAGACTGGAGTAATGGTTTTATGGATTGGATTTTACATGGATACATTTTCCGTGGGAGTATAGGTGAGTTACACTTGCGTAATAGCTCCATCTAGTGGACTCAGCTGAGAAGTGAAGGGCATCTGTGCTAAAAACACTCCTATATTCACCCTGGAGGGGGTATGAAGAAAACAGTTGCTGCCTGAGGAAAAATCCATGTCGTAGATCAGCATTTTATAATTTTTTTAAATTATGTTATAATTTTTATTGTGTTTGTTTTAGTTAGCTGTGTTTTGTTATTATTCGTATTATTACTTATTATATGTGTTACCCGTAAAAAACCCAACTACAGTATGATTGAGATTAATTGGAATGCACAAGGAAAATTATAGTTTAAACAGGCTATCTTTTATCGTTATGTGCTGTGATACAGCAGTGTATGGCATGGATATACAGTAAGTGGATCTCTTCTGTAGCACAAATATAGAGGTCTTTGTGATGGTAGCTGATTATACAAGGTTTCCAGCTGAACCTGACTGCTGATCTATGGTCTTTAGCTGATAGCTGATGTAAGCGTTTAGATGCAGGATCAGCTGGACTGCCAACTGGTAGTGCTGAGATCAGTTTGGATCAAGCTTTTTAGATCCAGAAGGGGAACTTGGACCAGTACCAAAATGCAAATAGCACAAGATATCTTAATTCTTAAGACTGATTTTATTTATTTATTTTGCTGCATTTTAGCACTGAGCTCTGGATAACGTTTGACCCTTGACTCTAGTTATACTTTATATTAATATCTGTAACCGTAATCATCAAAGAATCCTGAAAAATTAGGTGGCCTTAACTACTATGTACTTACATTTAAATGAATCATAAAGTGTTACCATAATAGTAATACATGTTTCTTGAGCAGCAAAAACGGCTGATGATAATGTTTTTTTGTTTGTTTTGTTTTTTCAAATTGTAATAAAACTTCACAATACAATTGCTTTACTCACTTGCAGTTTATTGTTGAAGGAGATGCTGAGCTTTATCAAACCAGGTGAGGTCATCAGATATCATCCATATGTGGGTCATGTACTCGAATGAATGTAAAAGTATTTAGCAAATTTACAATATCACAATTTATACAATCAATGATTGTGTTTTTATAAAGTGTCATATGGTTAGCACGTCTGCATTGTTTGATTGTTTTTTAGCAAATAAATTCATCTTAATTATACCAAAATATAAAAACCACAAGAATATTTCAGTTAATGAATAAAAATAATAGGATGTTTACCCTGTTGTCCGTTACAGTAACTAAGACACAGTAACTAATTATAGTGATGACAACAGTATGGCTGTTTATATTATATGCTCAAGTGATCATCCAACCACCTGTTGTTTCCCTCCATATCGGACAGAAGGTCAAATATGACTTTGGTAATATGAGCTACTATTTGTTTAATTCTAAATGAACAAGTACTGTTGGTAGAAATCAGTCAGACTGTAATTTAAATGTGTTTGAGGGCAGCGATACGATTTATAGAGGGAAGTTCATCTGTGCAGGGAGTCAGATGGCTCCCTTTATTTAGCACACTAGGACAAACATGTGTTAGTCAAGTAAGGGCAGAGGAATATCTCCCAAAAGCACTCCTGCCCCTGCACATGTGCTCGACATGTGTTGTCATTTGTCTCCGCAGCTGCTGGGACAACACCTCATATCCTGACCCCCGTGCCAGTGAGAGTTTGGGACATTAAGGAGACACAAGCAGTATGGATTCCCGGCTGTCGAAACAGATCCAGTGCTCGGTGTGTTTGGGGGACTTCACAGATCCGGTGAGCCTGCTTTGCGACCACACGTTCTGCCGACAATGTATCAGCAATCATTCCCAAAGCTGCCGCCTGAAACTGTGTCCGGAATGCAGGCGACCCTATACCATGTGGGACCTCCGCTCCAACCGAGTGCTGAGGAATATGGTGAGCGCCGTGAGGGAGCACTTGAGCGAGCAACAGGCCCTCAGGGACGGGAACACAGCGTCTTGTGGAGCAGGAGCGAGGGTGTTTGAGGAGCCGGAGAAGCTGGTGTGTTCAGATCATCAGGAGAGACTCAAGCTGTTCTGTGAGACGGATCAGAAACTGGTGTGTCTGGTCTGTAGGGACGGCGAGAGACATCAGGGGCACACGTTCAAACCTGTGGAGGAGGCAGCGGAGCCCAGAAAGGTCAGTGAGGCTGACAAACTATAGATACGTATGTTTTGAGTTTGCTGCTCAAATTTCAGGTCACATCCAGGTCAGCCATACGAAAGCAGAAGCTATTTTGGATGTGTCTAATTCCAAATAGGCCTACTGACTGGGGTTCTGTTTGGGGTCTCAGAGACACCAGGGTCATTTTACTGTTATACCTGTTCAACATTAAAACATCACATTATGATTTTTGCCAATCTTAAGTCTGGAATATGCAACATTTTAGCTTCGATTTCGATTTATGGCCTGGATAAGACTACAATATTTAAGAAAGTCAAAGCCATTTAGAGATATGAAGGGTTAATTCACCCCAAAAATGAAATTTTTGTCATGAATTACTCACCCTCATGTTGTTCCAGACTCATAAGACCTTCACAAATTATGATTTTTTGATTATATCAGAGAGCCATCTGTCCCTTCATAGACAATAATACAACAGAAATGATCTCAGATCCAGAAACGTTGCAAAAACACAGGTAAAACAGTCCATGAAATGATCAGTGGATCAACTTCAGTTTTGCGATGCTACGAGAATACGAGAAATAATTTTGCGCAAATAAAACAAAATAATATAATTTACTCTTCTCCCTTGACTTACATCTTCCACCATGCTCAATGCACTGCTTTACCATATATTGGTGTAATCAGCCTTGTTTACATCCGGGTGAAAGCACGAGGATGTGCGTACTCTGCGGCTGCTTGCGCTTAGAAGAAATCGTATGCTTACAGAGTAATGTTCTCTAAAATGGTGAAAGACATAAGTCATAGAAGAAGAATGAGTATATGATGTTATTTTTGTTTTATTTGTGCAAAAAAATATTCTCCTATCGTCACAAAACTGAAGTTGATCCACTGATGTCACATGGACTGTTTTACCGATGTACAGTATTTGCTACATTTCTGGATCTGAGATCATTTTAGTTGTGTTGCTGTCTATGGAGGATCGGATGGCTCTCTGATATCATCAAAGATATCTTAATTTGTGTTCTGAAGATGAACAAAGGTTTTATAAGTTTGGAACAACACATGGGTGAGTAATTAATGACATTTTCGACAACGTTTTTGGGTGAACTAACCCTTTAAGATGGAACATTTTTATTTTCATTTTCGTTTGTTTTCATGATTGTGTGTATATCTGTGTGAGTTTATGTGCTGAACTTTAGTCGTTAGAGTATGATGCCAGATTTTTCATCTCAACCCATTTACAAAGTAGGATTGTTGGTTTTAAAATCTGTACAAATGAGTGGTTAGTCAAAATCTGTTCAGTCCAGAAGTGTATATTCCAGACGTAATTAGAAGAAATGGTCATAAACTAAACTGAACTGGGTAACATTCTTCAAACATACTTAATACATGTTACATTATTTATGCTTCAGATAATTTAAATATGAAACTTTTTTAATTCAGTGGATCTTCCTGCAAGTTCTCTGAATTTTTATTTAAATAAAGTTGACTGAAATCCATTATTATTATTATTATTATTATTATTATTATTATTATATTGCTGTATTGTTGGAAATCAGTCTAATCTTTTTTTTTGGTAAAATGCAGAGGGATAACACTTCAGTTATATTGTACTGGGATTTAATTTGTCAGAACCGAAAACCTTAGACTAAAGAGGTTCATTTTAAAATTATAATTGTTTTTACATCTACAACATTGCAATAGCATTTCATGCATAAAAGAAATTTTGCCGGCTACTTTTTAAGTTGTTTGGGCACTTTCCTTTTGAGGATGCGTAACAAATTTCTGTCTGGATAATTTAGATTGGTTGTGGGCCCTGTGTCTCACCTGGCTGTCCATTGAAGGCAACATTGCTCAAAAAGTTGCCCAAGTATCATCAGAAAATGAAGAATAAACATAAATGTAGTGGGTTCTGGAGCAGATGCGAAAGTGTTTTGTTTGCTGATAATGTACTTATACTCATTCCTCACATTTGTTTTTAAGAATGTTGGTAACCAAACAGTTGCTGGTTCCCTTTGGCTTCATGAAGAAATACAAATGGGGTCAAAAACCATTTGATTACCAGTATTCTTTAGTATGGTGTCCAGGAAAGCTCAACATGCTGCAAACTTAAGAAAACACATGCAAACAGAAAAAAACACATGCAAACTGCAAATTCTCACAACGCAACCAAACACAGAAATGCGTTGCAAACAGCACGGACCACAACAGAAAAGCTTCAAAGGGGGAACTCAAAATGTGACGAACCTATCTGGGACCTGAATATTTGTTCTGTGGCTTTTGGTCAGAGCAGAGATGTTGTCGATGAACTAAAAGGTGAGTTTTTTTGTGTTTATTTTAACAACCTGATCATACGGTCTTTTGGATATTATTAGACTAATCTGATGAATTACACACTTAACTGTAAAACATTATTTTAATGCTATGTTAGCCAGAGTTACTATCAGATGGGTTTGTCACTTTTTGAGGTCCCCCGAAACATTTCCGTTGTGGTCCGTGCTATTTACAGCACATTTGTGTGTTTGCAGCACCTGTGTTGTCAAACTAATGAAGATGTTTTCTTAATGTGTTGTAATTTTTTTTCTGTTAGCATGTGTTTTTTTCTGTTTGCATGTGTTTTCCGAAGTTTGCAGTGCGTTGAGATCTCTCGGCCACCGTACTTTAGAATATTATAAACAATTATAGGGTTCCCAATCTATAAATGATGACAGAATTTTCATTTTTGGGTGAACTATCCATTTAAACACTAGGTATGTTGGTATACACTGTATTATAGTCCAACATATGTCGTAGATGAATAATTAGACATATCAAAATGCATAATTGTACATTTAATGCATAAAGTCAGAAGTGCTCATCCCTGCTCCTCTGCAGGATGCTGCAGATCTCTAAGAGCAGGCCTGAGCACCGCTGCCTGAAGGTAATGTCTGAAATATTCATGTCAAACGCCCACAAGTCTGTCCTGTGTGTTGTAGAATTTATTGTTAGAGCCTCTGAGCTTCCTGTCGAAGGAAAATGAAGAGCTGCAGGCTCTTATCAAGAAACAGACGAATGAGATCTCTAAAACGGAGGTGAAAAATACACTTCAGATCACACAATCCATCTAAAAACTCTATAAAGGAGTGTCGCAGGGTTCATTGCTATCTGTGATTTATTTTGTTTCTCAGGAAAGGTCTCGGCAGCTCTCTGCTCAGATGTCTGCTCAGTTTGAGGAGATGCACCAGTTTCTGAGGAAAAAGGAAGAGGAAGTGAAGAAAAGGCTGGAGAAAGAGGAGAAGGATACGATAGAAAAGATGAAAAGAAACAGAGCAGAAATAGAAGAGAAGCTGAATGATGGAAGAGAGAAGGAAGGGGTTCTACGCTCTGTCTTTGAGACTGATCAGCCAGACGGCTTTCTGCAGGTTCAAACAAAATACTGCATTCAGCACAGACTGATAAATGTGTTTCTGATCCCTACTAGTACATGAGCATTGAATACTGAGAGTGAAAAGCAAGTTTAAGAATGTGATTTTTGGAGTAGGCAGAAAAAACAATGAAGTTCTCAAAATGTGAACCATTTTCTTTGTCTGGTTCTACTTCTCCTGTAGTGGTGGACTGAGAAGGGGCTGGACTTTGTTGAGGAGATGAAAGAGAAAGAAAGCTGCTATGAAAATACTGACAGTGCTTCTCAAACAACCAAGTAAGATAATATCCTGTAATGCTTTAAAACACATAATACACACTGTACAGTAAATGTCCCATCAGTTACATTCATCTCCTGCGTTGTAGGTTCAAATCAGCAGTGAGAAGCGTTAGCTTGATGCCTAATTCTCTGTTCCTTGGCCTTCATGAGACTCACTTGCAGTTTATTGTGTGGAAGGAGATGCTGAGCTTTATCAAACCAGGTGAGGACATCAGATATCATCCATATGTGGATCATGTGCTCAAATTAATGTAAAAGTGTTTAGCAAATTTACAATTTCAAAATGTATACAATCAAAAGTTTGGAATAATTGTGTTTTTATGTTTTTGTAAGAAGTATTAAATGGTCACCAAACCTGCATTGTTTGATTGTAAATACAGTAAAAACAGCCATATTATGAAAAAGTATTACAATTTACAATAGTTTAAATACATTTTTAAATGTCATTTATTGCTGTGATGGTAAAGATCAATTGTCATCAGCCATCACGTCATTGTCGCATGATCCCTTAGAAATCATGCTGATTTGATGCTCAGTTCTTAATAATTTATTATGTTGCTTGATATTTTTGTGGAAACTGTGATGCATGTTTTTAGGATTATTGTAGTTGCTCAGTTATTAATAATAGTTCTTATCATCAATGTAAAAAAAACCTGCTTTTGCTGTTGAATATTTTATTAATTGTCTTGCATGATGAAATTGCAGCTTTACCACCACAGGAATAAATAACTAGAAATTAGGAATAAATGAGGAATACATTTTTATGTCAAAGCATTGCCATATGGCAACATATATATTTTTCTGTAGTGTTACAGTAATTGCCATGTGGCAACATTGACATTTTCTCAATTTACTGTAAAACTATGTTAGACAACGTTGATTTGTGAATAAAATGTAATTTACTAATCAAAGATGAAAAATAAATCCCCTTGAGAAGAAATGTTCAGAAATTAGGTTAACAGAGCAATTTCTGGAGAACTTCCACAGGTTTATTCTTTGCTTAAAAATAGCACATCACGGACTACCTTAGGATCGGCCCTTTTAATTACCATACTGCAATATATTGTATTTTATTCAAAATAACAAGAAAATAAGTCAAAATTAATTGTTGCCATATGGCAGCTCCATACCATAGGGTTAATATTACAACAGAAAACATTTCATTGAGGCTTATTATTAGACTTTTTATTTTCAATTGTAATAATATTTCACAATATGACTGCTTTTTACTATTTTATTCAAATTAAATAAATGCAACCTCTGAGAGACTTGTTTTAACATTTAAGAAATGAAAATGATTTACAACTTTTGACTAGTAGTGTATGATAAACTAAGCTTTGTTTAATGCTTTATCTTCTTAGTCCCTGATCACAATGTCATACATGACTGTCATGACCCATACCTGAGGGTCTCCTCTGATGGACGCAGTGTCATCCGCACATCTAAAAAGGGCATCTTCTTGCGTCAAAAAGACTACAGGCCTCTGGCCAGGACCCACAAGACCTTCCAGGCAGGACAGCATTACTGGGAGGTAGACGTGGGAGCAAAGATAGACTGGAGCGTGGGCTTCGATGGTGGGTCTATAAGCAACTTAAACAAGGACATTGGGCTTCACCTTAAGCACGATCAAGGCTACTGCATCAAAGAGTATGAGACTGTGACAGAGATAGATCTGACGGTGAAACCTCGCAGGATAGGGCTGTACCTGGACTGTGACCGGTGTCAGGTGTGCTTCTATAACGCTGATGACATGACTCTACTGCACACCTCCACATACCCTTCATCCATCCCTTACTCCCTCAGCCTCTCTCCAGGAGCTTATCTGGGAGAAAAGAATGCTGATCCGCTCACAGTGACTTGGAACTGAACTGTCTGGGAAGCTTTAGTGAGATGGTTATAAGAAATGGTCAGTTTATGAGGTGATGTAATAGTGCTTGAGAGAAACATTATTGGCTACTTGTTCAGTTTGTTAATGGGTGGTTTGCTTTATTTTGGTAACACTTTATGTATGGTCCACTTTGGACATTCTGCTAACAGTAAGTAACTTTGCAACTACATGTCAACTAGCCGTTATTTGAGTATTAGTAGACTGTCTGCTTAATATCTTCTAACACTATTTGAACATATAACATACTGAACGTCTAAAGTGGACTATCAAAATAAAGACTATATGCACTCAATTCTAAGAACACATTAAAAAAACTTTTTTTCCAGCCCTGTTCGAGCCATTTATGGTACCTTAGGAAACAAATCTTTCGTTGGCAAAATTTTTTCACATTACTTTTTATACCATAATTATGACTGTTTATGGCTTTTATGTTATGTTGTCATGGACGTTTGTCATAATCACTGTTTTGTCATAACTATGTGGTCATATTGACAATGAATGAGAGAGAGAGAGAATGCCCTCATAATGACTGCTTATTTGAATTATGAATATATGCAAAAATTAGTATTAATTATGAATTCTTTGTAATAATTATTTTATTTAGTTTGTCATAATTATATTGCCATAATGAATGTTTATGTCATAATTATGTTTATGTCATGATTACTGTTTTGTCATAATTATGTCATAATGACTGTCATAACCATCACTCAGTGATTTAAAATATTGTCAATTGTTATAATATTAGTAACGATGACATATTAGGATTTTTTTGATGTGTTTTTTGTTTTGTTTTTCTCTTGTGGTGTGAAGTGGTGTTTAAACCATTATAAAGTCACCTTTATACAGAAAATATTATTTAATATGCATAAGTTAAGGACTATTAGTTTGTTTGAAATTTGAAATAATTGTACAAATATGTTCATACATATCTGTATGTACAGTATATTCAAAAGATAAATGTTTGTTCATGTGCCATAAGAGGGCAGTGTTCTAAAGAAGTGAATGTACTAAAGCCATGTGCAAATATGTATCTGTAATGCAATATGATCTCGACTAATTAGAACTTTTTTTATATTATAAATTATGTGCCATGTAGTGCCATCTCAATGTGATCTGTGGCATTGCAGACATAAACACTTGAGCCTACATTCGTGGCACGGATCTTCAGCAACACACTCTTCGCACATTGTTTCTTTTGATATTTTATTGGGTATATTTACAAACACCAACATGCATAGAGCTGATTCACAGGGAATTACAGAACTCAAGAGTTGGTACAGTACATAATATGCTTTAAGTGTGCTACCAGCGATGGGCATTATCACACAGAGCTACGCAACTCATTACCACACAAAGGTACACACACAGGAGATAGATAGAGAGATAGACAAGAGGAACCGATAAAAAGCAGATCAATAGTATGGTATATTAACCACAAACAATAAGCACACTATATTTATAATGCAACATAGCTGTTTCTTTCTTCAAAACATATTAACAAAATTCAAATGTCACAATTATAAATGCACAGTCATAATGAAAATGACAACTACAAGAAATAAAAAATAATAATAATAAACAATCATAAGAATCATTACCAAAAAAAAAGAATATCATGCATCATTGCAGTTTGCCCTGTGAGGTAAGACTATTACACTAAACATGATTTATACACCCCCTTTTTTTTTTACCGACCCCCAGCTTCTTGCTTACTTCTCAAACCATAAGATTTCATTATATTTTCTTTGTTTTTAAAACAGGGACATTAAAGCTCAAGCCAATTTCAAAGCTGACTAAATCTTTGTTTTCTCCTAAAAACTGTATCAACTGTCCCTTGACATACTCATACATACATCAATTTTCCGTTGTAAGATTCATACTTATAAATACAGTAATGTGAATTGGTTACTGCTACTAAAGCCCACTGCTTTCTTGCTATTGGCTGGGATCCAGAAGGCATATCATTATGTGTTCCATGCGAACTGGCACACAAACGTGACCGGTTTATTCTTTCATTTTGTCCGAATATATTTAAGATAAGCAGTGCCAAGTCTGAGGTGTGACAAAAATTCATACATGTGGGAAACACAGAGGTCTATTTAATGAACAATAAGCAAGCTCTATCTCAAATCACCTTTCCCACTACAATCCTACCCTAGTCCTTAAGCTTCTATAGTCTGATCGAAAGTATTTGTGCGCACAAATAAGTCGCAGAGATGAATACCTGACATTTGCTACACACATTCGTACACATTCATGCAGGTTTAGTATGTAACCCCTGATTCAAAGCGTTATACGGATGCAGAATATCCATTCGAAAGAAAATCATGAAGGTTATCAATCATATACGGTTTCTCCAGCGACAAGCCTCATAAACAGTACAGTACAGAGTATGCATAGTCACTATCAAGCTCATGGTGATACAGATCTTACCACAGTAGCCATCACACTGTAAGAAATAGAAAAGAATCATCTACGCACTACCACTCTAATACGTACATCTGACTGTTACCATTGAGAGTTACAATAATAACGAGAGATAAGAGAAGAATAATGTCGGTTTTCAAACAGAATGCTTTTTTTCCTGGCAGGTGAGATAATAAAAGGGTGTATATAAGGACAACTTCAGGCAATACCATGAGTTCATCTATTAATCGTTGGTGTACAAATCAGGACAACAAAGTATTCAAATTTTGAGAATTTATTATTATTATTATTTAAAGGGTCAAGAAGTTGTTTTTTTAAGACTGATTAGCAAGTCATTTCTTATTAAACATTAATTGTATAATAAATTAAATAATTAATTTGAGTAAATCTGTCATTTATGTACTAATGCCGCCCCAAAATAACCAAAACTCATGCCAGACTATGTGGTAAGAGATTGAAGGGGTTTAACACACGATTTTCAGATAAAAATAGGTTGAATATGCATATTAGTTGCTTATTAGACTTAAAATGATAATGAAAAGCTGTTTTATGAATATACTTTGCACTGAGCTTTTTAATAAAAGATTCTGGCCGAGCTGTTGTCATGGCAACACCCAATAATAAATACACTATGATAGTTTTCTTTTCTTTTTTTACTTGATTCTTATGCATTACCCTTTCTATTTCTTGTTTATCTGTCTATCTATCTTTGTAAAATCTAAATATATATATTTATGATTTTTACAGTTTCCTATATATCACAGAAAATATTCCAGACGTCACAAACCAGGCAACGAGGGTCAGAGATAAACAGATAAACACTTAACACGGGCTACTAATAACTACATCTATATATGGTCTTTTTCCTTGTACGTTATCCCCTGATATTCTTTCACACAAACAAACAGGCAAAATTAAAGATAAGTCACATGATAAGTGAAGCATAACCAATGGGAACAAGGCCTTCCTTGTGACCTTGACGACATTGAATCCAGTCGTGATCCACGCCTCCCAACAGGACAAGCTCCTCCCCCTTCCTGAAGCTCAGCTCTGTTCCAGTGCCTGTGTGGTCACACAGTGTTCGGACCATCCTGATGAATCGGAGCACAACACTCAGAATATAGTTGATAGTAAAAGCTTCAGAGACTCGTTTTAGAGACTGCTGAAACTGTCAAAGTTTAATCTTAATAATGTAAATGTGGTAAAACGGTAATAGCATGTTTTGCTTACACACTAAATATTTAAGTGTATAGATCTAATTAATTATTTAAACAAATACAAGCATTTTTTTTGTAATAATGTGAATTTATAATGTATAAAAATTATTACATTTTTGAAACCACATTTTACAGTTTTAACTAACCTCGGCTTGTCTTTAAATTAAAGAAATAAATAAGAATAATAGATGACCTGATATTTTAAGGAACTTACTGACCTTGACGCACAACATGGTGATATTATAATATTCTATGATACTCTATAATATTATTTCCTTTAGGTTTTTTTTCTTCCTTTTTTTTTTTTGCATCTTTTAAACATTTAATAGCATCAGGTTTATCAAACTATTTTCAAATATTATAAGCCATAAAGCAGTTCTTTTAAAACATTTTTTTTTTCTATAAAACAATAAAAATTGCCAAATTATTTTCTTTTCAATGAAGTATTCTTTTAATGAAGCTTTTTCCTTCAACTTAACATGAGGACTGCTGCTTTATGTTGACATTTTTGTGTTTGTGTGTGTGCATGCATGCGTGTCATTGACCTAAATAACCACAAGCCATTCAACGCACTTATTTTATTTATTTATTTGCCATAAAAGGTCTGAACTTATCTCATAAAATTCATAAATGTTAATCTATTAGATAATTCATATTCCTAACAGAAACTTTACCTCAGGGGCTTTGGCTGATCTCTGGCTTCATTAATCCCTTCCTTCTCAACTTCTTCCTTATCTTTGCTTCTCTGGGGCTCTCTCTTCTCAGGCGGAGAACCCTGGCTGAGATTCACTATGCGGGAAAGGACGGATACTCCTGGGGAGAGCCACTGAGATGGGCGCCTATAGTATAAAAGATGAAAAGATAGATCACATAAATAAACCTGACAAATCTGAAATATACTAAACTGACATGTAAAAAAACAACATCAAACCTGCTTGCTGGAGGGTTGTTAGGGCTCTTAGAAGCTCCAAAGAGCCGCCCCAGACCCCAGGGAACAGCAGCTCCACTATCCTTCAAGGAAAGGTCGTCTGTTGGTTGCTGCCTGTTTTCATCTAGACTTTTTGGATTCGGCGAGAAGCCAGTCTTGAAGTCAACAGGTGAGCTTGGACTTTTATCATCCTCTGTGGTGGTGGCCAAACCAAAGTTCTGTCCTAAACGCTCCCCAAAACGCATTACTGCACCCCAGCCTTGCTGAAGAGCCTGGCCTGCCTGCTGGGAAAGACTTCCGGCATTAAGAGGTATGGAGATCTCATTCCCTTTAAACCATGATAATGGCGGACTGTCTTCCTCCTTGCTGACGCCTGATGAAAGCGAAATTGGATTCCGATAGGCTGACAGATCAAGAACGTGGCTCGTGAGATCTGAATTAGGATTGGTGTCTAAACCCGAAATGCCATGGCCATGCTCTAACACGCTTCCAAGATGATGGCCGCTTCCTTGGAAAAGCCTCTTGGGTGACAAGTGGAAGCTGAAGTCTTCTTTTGGTGGGCTGTATATCTCAGATGTGTGACTGGCTGGAGTGAGAGTCGGGGAGGAGGGGTCAAGGTGGTGATGCTGAAACAGCAGGTCGAGGTTAAAGGTCAGAAGAGACAGAGGCTGCAGTAGGAGGAGAAGCTCCTCGAAAAGAGGCTGGCAAGAAGTTAGCGAGAGACGCATGAAGGAAGTGGGGCGGTAATATGTCTCCAACACATCTGTGGGAATGATTAAGGAAAAAAAAAAAAAAAAAAGATAAAAGTGATGATTACAAATGTTTATCTCTCTCTCTCTCTCTCTCTCTCTCTCTATATATATATATATATATTGCTAACACTTTAGAGTAAGATTAATTAACACTCATAAACATCAACTAAGAATGAACAATACTTCTACAGCATTTATTAATTTTAGTTAATGTTAATTTCAGCATTTACTAACACATTATTTTATGTTCTAAAGTCTAGTTTGGGCTGGTAATAAAATGTTTTGGAACATGGTAGTTAATTTAAACTTGTCATTAGCAGTTTAAAGCTGGTTGATTCTTGCTTGAAAGCTGGTTATATTAGTAATTATTTTGTTGGCAGTCAAAGAAGCTGCCACTGTCCCAAAAACTAGCTTAGGAAACTAAACTTGAGATGGATTTTCTAGCAGTAAATATACTTACCACTGCAGGTCTGCAGATGTGAAAGCCAGTAATCCAGGAGCTTGACACTTGACAGATTAGAAGAAGAAACAAATAAATCAATCGAGGATAAAAAGAAGAGAGAGAATATCTTGTCAATAAAAACATTTTTAGATAAGCCAAGGAAAGTTCTGGCTTACTTGAGAAGGCCAAACAGGAATGCGTTGAACTTGTGTCTGCTCTGCTTAAGCTGAGGAAGCCCTGCTACTTTAGTCTGAAGGTTGTGCAAAGCCTGTGTGCTCGGGCCTGAGGAACCACAATAAATGATGATTTTATTTTTAAGATACACCTAGGAAAACGCTAGAAAAAACAACAGAATGAATGTGTACCATGGAGAACAAAGCATCAAAATTATAAAGACAAGACAATGAATATTGTCAGCAAAAATAAAGAATACCGAGGGAGAAAACCAAGGAATATTTAAAGACTGGAAGTATGACAGAGATGGGAGATGAGTCAATACTGCAGGGATTCACAGTGCCAGAAAATAAAAGAACGAACAAGTGTGAGAATGAGAGATGGGGAGAGCGAGAAAAAGGAAGGTAATTCTTTAGTATGCCAGGTCCAGATGTCTTATACCTGGTTTGGTGGAGGCCTGAACCAATCCCCAGGGTGAATTTGGCCTTCTGCCTGCAATGAGGTCACTCTGGTGGGGCTTGAGTCCATCAGAGAGCAGGCTGCGCAGGGCTGGGCAAAGGCACTGCAGTACCAGACGACCCAGACAGGGATTCACACTGCTGTCTCCAGAAAGAGTCTGTCAACAGAAGTCAAAAGAGGGCAATGGAAGACAGGCAGACAAGAGGGGAGAGAGATGGAGAGAATGAATAAAAAAATGTGCAAAGCAATGGAGAAAAAAAGATAAAAAAAATTAAAGATGGAGGGAAAAAAAGTATTAAAAATTAATTTAAAAGAGGTAGGCAGAGTGAACATGAAAGAGGTGAAAGGTGGAAACGAGGGAATAAGTTATTCGCAAAGCTCATGTTTATGAACTTTGATGCACCTTATCTACTGAGTTAAACTTGAGAAAGAAAAAGGAGATAAGCCAAGTGCAAGGAAGTGGCATGAAGAGAGAGGAAAAACAGGTACGGTGGAGTTTAAGATGCCTAGCTTGAGAATAAACACTGACCTTCTGTACAACAGTCCTGGATGAACTGAACTGAGCCAAAATGGCTTCCACTGCCACACTGACTGAATTGACAAGAGCTGACAAGAGACAGAACACATAATGTCAACAATTATTTACAAAAGCAAAATAAAGACAAATATGGACCAAACATTTTCTGAGGTACTGAATTACATTTCTTTTCTTGCAGGCAGGCAGAAGATAGCCCTTCAGCACTCAGTGAGGGCCTCACATCTTCTCCCATCCAGGCCGCGTTCTTCTGCTCGGAGCCAGCAAATGAGAAGCTGCGAACAGCTATTAGGAGGGAAAGACAGCAGGGTGGGGTTAGAAACTCGATTAACGCAAGGTAATGTATTACACTTGATCTTGAGCCAATCCAGTGCAGTACATGACAGCAGCTTGTGAGGAACGTGTATAGATCGGATACAAATATTAATGAATAAATTATGAAAGATATTTATTCATTTCACTCATATTTGGATTTGATTTGACATCTTTGGGTTTGTCACATGCAAAAGCAAAACATGCTGAGCAGCATTAAAAAACACCAATGCCTTTAAAATTAACAACAGTAAATGTCAGGGGTAACAAATTTTAATAAATAAATTAAATATTTAAATTCAATTTTGAAATTAAACATTGTACAGCTGTAAACACGAAGATTTTTTTAAAGAGAGCAATAAGAATATATAACAAAATTAACTTACAAATATTTCAAGCAAACAAAACAATTTACATTAAGTTAACCAGTAAAAGAAATAACAAATGTAAGCCATATATTATCATTTTTAAGGTTCTGATGCCATCATGCAACAGACAACCACATATTCACACTGTCACAGACACAGACAGTGCTACAATATCCACAGGATATGAATAGACACAGCGACAAACAGACATGGTGCTTTACAATCGAAGAAAGTGAGAAGAAGTGGAGGAAAGTGAGAGAAATGAGAATGCACTGATCTCTTACTCAAAGTGAGCGGTGGTGGACTCTGCTGAGAGTGAAGTATGGGGACCGATGGCTCCCGCAGAGGGGTTTGGACAGGGGGTGTGTACAGATAAGGATAGTAAAGAGGGGCGGCAAGGGCAGGAAGGGTGTGACTGCGAGGGAACAGGGGGGAAAAGAGACGGGCAACATCGGTGCCTGAAACTGGAGGCCCGGACCTGTGGGGAGGAGAGATCGCTCCTACGGGGGAAAGCCGTGGGGGGGCGCCTTTATGCAAGGGACAGTTTTTGGGGTGATAAAGGTAGTAAGCAGGGAAAGATACAAGCTGCTGTTTGTTCTGTGTTATGTTTTCATTGCTGTTGTGGTCAAAAAACGGGTTGATTGGTGGTTTTGAGTCATCAATGTTTTCTGAGTTCAAATCAAACAGCGAATCGACATGTTTATAATGGCTTTTGCTTGCAAAACTCTGTTTTTTGAGGTTTCGCATAGTTATGTAAGTCTGCATGTCAATGTTTTTGTACGGCGTTATGTCACCATCAGTGAGAGTGTTAATGTCAGAAGGTGGTTCAGGGTCAGTGAACAGCTTCAGGTTGCTTCTTGTATATCTGGCATCCCTGTAAAGTGAATCATCATTTCTGATTGAATCGACTCCACTGTTATGTGGACAGAAGCTGTTTTTTGTGCTGTCACGGTCATGCCCACAGATGTATAAAGAGTCTAGGAAGCTGTCAGCATGATTACAGCCCTGGTACAGAGAATCCATGTTACCACTGAGATCATTTTCTTGTTTACAGAACAAAACCCTATTGTTTTCTGGACCAGCACAGTACAGGGAGTCAGTATAGTCATCTTTGCTGCAGTCAAAAGTGGGAAACAGGTTTGAGATGTTTACAGAACCTTCACAATGGGTCACGCCATGATCCCTGTTAGTGTCAGTGTGGTAAAACTGGGACAGGGGAGCGGCGTGCAGGTAATAAGGTGAGGTCAGGGAGAGGGACAAGGGAGGTGAAGACACTTTTACAGTTATTATGGGTGAAGAATTATGAGAGTATAGCAATGGAGGAGATTCAGAATCGAAAGGATGGGAAGAATGGTAAAACAGCAAACAGTGAAGAAAGAGGGAGAAAAAGAGAGAATGGAAAAAATGTTAGTGTCATTTAGAAGAGGAGAGAATGCACTTATGATGAAACAGATGAAAGAGAACCTCCTTCAAACAGTTGTATGTAAAGAGTATTTTCTGTGCTTTAATAATCATACAAACCGTAGAACACAGCACAACATGCCATGTATATAACACATTGTCTAAAGATGCGAAAATGTAGGTAATAAGACATTTTTTATCTGGAATGCACATTTTATGCCGCTCATAGTGTTTTACGGGTCAGAACATTAAAGAGATATTTTAGACTCAAGCAAAAAAATCTAACAGTAAATATAAATCCATAAAAGCTAATCAGTCAAGTACTCCAAATTTGCTTCTTATAACTGCACAGGATACTGCGCGCCACACTTCTGTATCTTTTCTCTGCTGTTTTTTCACTCAAACACACAAAAACTACAGAATATGGTATACAAAAGCCTAATAGCACTTTATCTGATCACTAAACATTCGACCGTGTGCTGGAAAGCGGTCTCTATCTAGGATCTCACTTCAAGCTGCACTAGGATCACATTTCACCTGCAATGGCAACTTTGCCTTGAAAGACAAGCTACAAGGCCTACATGTCTTTAAAATAAGCTCTTTTAGATCCAGAACACCTTCTGACTTATATCAGTACACTGCATATTGTATTTCCAAGGATTATGCTGATTATTTGTTATAAAATCTAACCATGAAATTGCTAGAAAATGTACATTTTCATTATACAGTACATATCACTAGAGAATTATGATTTATGCACATAAAAACATTCTACTTTACCTTTACTCGCCAGATATGTCCCTCTCTCAAAAGAAGTCAGTTTGACTCAGCACTTCCTGTTTCCCTGTTGCTCTATTGTGATTGGTGTAAATGTTTGAGTCACACCTTTTCTACATTTAAAGGCATATAGTCATGTTCTTCTTGAGCTGACTGACACAGCCAGAAATATGAGTCATGAAGGGTGTAAAGATTCAGTCAAAAGTGATTTACAAGCACAAAATAAAACAAATGCACACAAGTTGAAGAACTAAACACCAAAGCTAAATTCATGAATACTAATATCCATGAATAAAATGAATAGTGCTTATATTGCCAAAGCATGGTTTAGCAGCGTTGTATGATGTGCTAACCTTGTAAACAAAATTGAGGGCTCCCTCAAATGTATTTGCTGCTCAATTTACAGGCACATTAGAGGCCATTTATATCTGAAGTCAAAAGTGAAGTAACCTGATCCAAGCAAATTAGCCTTTTCCATTTGGCAGATAAACAGTACAGAAAGGAGCAGAGCAAAAGAGAAATGGCAAACTGAAAATAATGTAATGAGAGAATAACAAGCACAGGAGTATCAATTTAATAACAGGAGACAATGAGGCATGTCAGAAAAATGACAAAGCAAAGCTGAGGAGAGAGGCAGAGAGGTGTGTTGTGCATCATGACTTTTGTACGAGACAATATTTGTGATAGTAATATCATTTCAAGTTTTGAAAAGACAATTTGTTTGACACTTAAGCTAAGCTAAAATTGAAACTACTGACTGAAAAATAGGATGGTTGACAGAGGAAAGTGTGATACATAATGTGTGCCAGCCAGGGCAAAGGAAGAGAGGATAAAAGAAAAAAGGAATTAGACTGCTGAGAAGGATGAATAATTAAAAGCTTTTTGACATCATGAGAAACAACATAGCATTAAGCCTGCTGCATTCTGAAATTCCCTCCAGTCTTGCTCTGCTGATTCATCTGCCCATCTGCTTGTGTGACTCTCATCTTGGCTCACCACTTTCCATGTCATCAGACTACTGTTCTTTTACTTTCTCCTTATTATTCCACTGAATTTGCACTATTTACTGTGTGGATGAACTCTTTGAGACAAAACATGATCTGTATTTATGAAATGCAATGTTACCTGATGTCCTGGTTTCCAAAGTCCATGCTCCATCTGCCATCCCCCTAACTTCCACTTTATCTTCATCATCCATCTTCTTGGTGAGAACAGCTTTATCTCTTTCATTACAAATAGTCCTAAGGCTGCCTTCACTTACTGAACAGCCAATTTGTCTGGACACTTTGGGTTCTGCTGGGCAATCTTCTTGTATATTTAGACGACACATTTCTCTAAAGAGGGACAATGAGGCAGGAGTGGGTGGCGGCTGAAGAAATGAGGCCTGTGCTTGGGAAGTATATTCCCAGCCATCCCCATCAATCTTCTCTCTTCTCCATTTGAGGTTGTACAGGAAATCAGGGTCTGGGGTGATAACAGTTGGATCAGGTTCTGGTTGAACAGGAGCTGGCGGGGAGCTCTGTTTGCTTCTATTCCGCAGTTCTTTAAAGGTGGTGATTTTTGAGCCTGAAGTTGAAGATGGGCCTTTTTGCAGAACGCCATCGTTCAACGATTTTCGTATCTCAAGAGGTGGCGACTCTGTATCTGGGGTGAAGGCTATCAGCCAGTCAAACCTATCTGGGCGAGATGCATTGGCAGGCAGAGTGCAAGGCTTGAGGGGAGGAAGTTCAGGAGGATTGGAGGTAATTGGTGGACAAGGGGGC
Source organism: Enteromius unitaeniatus (assembly GCA_032359435.1). NCBI lineage: Eukaryota > Metazoa > Chordata > Actinopteri > Cypriniformes > Cyprinidae > Enteromius > Enteromius unitaeniatus. The sequence goes on along the minus strand of JAUMHI010000058.1, from coordinate 6,930,038 downwards.
AATGGTCGTGGAGGTGGAGGAGGAGGGGTATCTGAAATCACTGAAGCATAATCAAAGCTTCCAAAGCTAACATTCGGGATGTTTGTATTGCTAAGATCAGTGCTGTAATATGAGTTGGGAGATCCAAAAGCACAGCTGCAGCTATGATTACAGTGACCACCATTTCTCTTACGTCGTCTTGCCATTTCTGTGAAGGAAGTTGTCCTGTTTGCTTCATCCTTCTGTTCATCTTTACAAACTTCATTTTCACTGAGAGTATCTAATTCATTTATACCTGAAGACCTATCTTTCCCAAATCTGGATTCTTCTTTCAATCTGGAGTCCAACCCCTTATCAACTCCTTCTTCCTTGCGTGTCCTGTTTACGCTGATTTCTCCAGTCTGAGAGACATCAGATATTGGCTGTTGCTCGCTCTCCAGGACAACATCTACACAGACACCCAACTCAGGACTAAGTTTAAGCAATTCAGCTTGGGTGAGACCTGCAAGCGCAAGCAACTTTCGGATTTCCACATCCAGAGCGTGAAAAGATGGAGGCGGCGGGAGTGATGGTGGAGGTGGAATAGCTGGAGGCGAGGACATCGCAGGTGGAGGTGGCAATGGAGGAGGTCTGGATGTCGGCGGTGGAAGGGACAGAGGAGTCTTTTCTCTTTCAAGGGCTGCAAGTCTCTGAGCTTCTAGGCGGGCTTTATGACGTTTTCTCGGAGGAGGAATGGGTGGTGTAGGGGAGGTGAGAGCAGACCTGTCTGTATTTAGGGCAAAGTAGGGCACAGGCTGTAATGGAGGAGGTGGAAGGGCAGGAGGTTTCAAAGCTGAGGGTGAGGATGACAATGCAGGCAAGGTAGGAACAGGGACACTTGTAGACATATTAGTAACCTCATTAGTGGATGAGACTGAAAAGACATGTCCACTGATGTTCTCATAAGTGTGTAATTCTGGGTGGGCACTCACATGCCTCAGCGGAGGTTTTGGGGGCCGAGGAGGAGGCTCCAATGGTGATGGAGCAAGTGAATCGGAGGCAGGGGTTTCATCAAGATCAGAAGGAGCTGTCATATCTACCCCTGCATCAGAAAATTCCTGGGATTCACTTGATTTGTTGCTTTTATACAACTTCCATGGAATGTCAATGTTGCCCATTTCATCCAAAACTCCATTGATATCCTCATCATCAAATTCTAACCCTTCCTCTTGAAGTTTCACAAGAAAAGCCAACTTTACCTCTTTGTTAACCCTCTGAAGCTTCTGCTGGTGATCCAATCTATCTCTGATAATCAGCTCACCATCCAGTTCCCAGTGTGCCAGCCTAACAATGCGATAGAACAGATCCACTTTTCCCAACTCTTCTATGGAGTCTAAAAAATGAAGGAGATCCACTTTAATACATTTTCCTTCTGATCCCTTGCTTTCTATGTAGTCAGAGGACGGGGAGCAAGGGGCTGAGGGATAGCCTTCATCAGAAGAGCAAGGTGACCTTGCAGAAGTGTTGAGATCCAGTGGCAAGACATTGGACTGAAAGTCAGGACAGTTGGGGACCGGGGATCGAGATGATGGATAGCATTCTGTGGCCTCTTGGTCCTGGGATGACAATGAAAATGTCTCAGGACAGTCACACTCCAGATCTGAGCAGCTGCTGATGGATGTGGATGAAGATGAGGTAGAAGATGTGAGGGAGAAGTCCAGCATGGATTCTGGACAGTTGCAGCAAGAAGGAACAAGAGTATCATCATCTTCATCATCGTCATCTTCATCATCTTCTCCATCACAATTGCCATTGCCATTCTCATCAACATTAGCATTTACATTCACACTACAGTCATCATTTTTGAGCTGACCACCCTCCTTTTCATCCACATTGCCATTGTCCTCATCTCTCTCCTCCACTGGGATGACATGAGGTTGCTTAACTTCTGGTTCACTCTCATCTTCTTTGATGTCTTGTTTTGGAGCTACCAATTCCTTCTGTGGGGGTGGTGGTGGAGGCAGCTTCATTTGTTGCCTGATGTTTACAGTATTATTGTTGTTATGGTTGTGATTAAAAAGGCTGTTGCTATCCTGAGGTGAATGGTCATCACAACACAGACAAGGTAGGCTGGGCTCATTGCAGTTTGGATCCACAGCTGGGACTAGGTTTGATACAGTGCGTCCACTTTTTGGTTTTGAGTTTGCTGGTATTGCGTGAGCACCATTCTTCTGTGGCCGCACCAGTTTGGATTGAACCACTGGGGCTCTTGCACCTTTACCGGGGCCCTTAAACCTGGAAGACTCGGGTGGCCCCCGAGTGCCACGACGAGGGGATGAAGATGCCGTGTTAATGTTTTTGTCCTCCCTCTTAGCCCCTTGGCTTGGTTTCGCCTCTGTGCGCCTATTGTCAAACCTGCGGGAACGTGGGGGCACAGAGGGACGAGAGGAGGGGTGCATGGTGGGATAGTTTGTATATGTCCTGATTATTATTCTGGTGTTTTTCTAAGTTGTTTGTAAACATATGGGGTCACATCTTGGATCTAGTTAGTACCTGAAATATCAAAAAAGACAGATCTTGTTTAGAAACACAAAAATCTACCACCTTTCTTGAGCAATGGGAAAAAAACTGTATGCAATTTAGCTCCACTTGGTAATTGTCATAGATAAAGCAGGACTTCTCTTTTGCCCCTGGACTGATATTATTCACCATATATTATTTCCAATTTCTTGGGGGATAAAAATGTACACACTATTATATCACCGAAACACATGTACCCATCATACACACCAGCTTTGTAGAAACTGCTTGCCTGCTCAGCACTAATATTCAATTGTTTGTCTAAAAATATGTATTTTTTATAATAATGACAATAATTTCTATAATAATAATAATCACTTTATTTATAATTTTATTAATAATGCTATATATTGTATGTATATATATATATATATATATATAGGTATTTCATTTATGCATATTATAACAATATTATTTTCAAAAATACATTGTTTTTAACAGTAAACAAAATTGCCTACTTATTACATTTATAGCTTGACATCTTTTCTGTCCTCTATTGCATTCAGCCAAGCCATGATGACCTCAGATAAAACAAATTTGTGTTCATTTGCAGAATTTGCACATTACTTTAAGAATACTCCAAACATATTCTCATGACCACAAGAGAAAACAAAACTAGTGTATCCAAGATATAAGCTAACCAACATGTCCTTAACATTTTCAGGAATCTCCCTGTTCTACTATACAAAATCCATGCCTTTTCTCTGCGTGAGGCATGTGGAGCAGAAAATCATAGCAATGACTAACGCTGTATTCGCTCTTCATGAGCACCGTGGGCAAAGCACTGCTCGCGCCCAATGTCCTTGGATACAGAGGATGTAAATCCAGGCCTAGTGCTTGAATGATTGAAATAAACATAATACAATATCCGAACATCACGTAACCTAAGACACCGTTGTGCATCACTTATTTGTTTGTGGCTAATACATTAAATATTTATAGAGAGTATTAAAATGACGTCTAATAGGAGGTGATGACATACGAGTTGTGATAACACCTCCTCCGTAGACAGTAATGGTACTGTATCACTACAGGAGACTGCAATTTCGCGATAATAACGTATCTGTTTATGTTATATCTTATAATACCTTGCCTTATAATACAAAACAACAGATTCATCAGCCAAATCTGGGAATGAATCAAAAAGCAAAAAAAAAAAATTCAGCAGACAATTCAACACGAAAGAATTACCTCATTTCCAGAAGGGTATAAAGCACGCGTTCTACTTGATCTCGATCTCTAGTCCATCGCACAAGCCATGACTCTGAAATTATTATACGCCGTTCTTCTCTTTCCTCCTGTCTATCGCTCCGTCATCGACCCTCCCTTCCTTCCCCTCTCCTCCTCTCTCTCATCCCATCCTGAGACCACACCCCTCAGCAGCATCTCTCCTCCGCCCGAGACAAATCGAGAGCAGCGAGCCCACAAAACTTCTCATTCTAACACAAGTGCATGATAAAACAATGCTGATCAAATTTCTTTATTAAAAGCACATTGCGTGTCTTTCTACAATCCAACTGTACAGCATGAGTAAGACGTTGTGGTATAGTGTATAAATGTACTGTTATATCTTAAATATGTATTTATTTCAATCTATACATCTCATTTCACAGCCACAGACATTGAAAATACAGTCCAAAAATCAGAGGAAAACAAGTATACCCCAAGTGAAACACTGGCAGGTGTTGTTTATGTGTGCTATTTATAGTACACCTCTGAATCAGACTGTTGTGTTTCTGATGCAAGAATAAAAATATAATTATGACAGATAACTAAACTCTTGACAGTATATTTAAAGTGCGGATAAAATCGTTCCCTCTAAAACGGCATATTTATTTGACCCAAGTCTGCGTGCCTAAAAATACCCCATTAGTCCAGTCCAGTCATTTCTCTGAGACACACCTTATTTGTTTCTCTTATATATTTTCTTGGCAAAATTAAGAAACACAGCATGAGGCAGATTCTTGGCGTGTAGCTGGATGAGTTTTTGAAGACGGCGATAGCTCTCCTCCTCGTGTTGATGGTATCGGATAGGCATTTCCAGAGTATCGTACAAAGCCTTGACCCGTTCAACACTTTCAGCATCAGTACGTCCGTAACATGCCTGGAAGAAAGCGGGAAATCTGTTAACTTGACCACTTTACTTTCTGGAATTATTTCCCTTTAGAAACTGTCCCACACCTCTAGTTCTGCCCTCTGTTCAGGTGTCATGATGCCCAGTGCAGTCACAACCAGCCAGCTGCATTTGTTGTCCTGGATATCCGTGCCAATCTTTCCAGTCACTGCAGGATCACCGTAACAATCCAAGTAGTCATCCTGTCATCGACAAACATGCACTGATCGTTGCTATTTGATAGCGTTGAGGCTTCAAAATTGTACCTTTACTTTACTAATACCTGTATCTGAAAGAACTCTCCCATTTCAAGTAAGATTATTTTAGCATTGGTGTGTTCGGTCTCATTTTCAATCCCTGCCTGTAATCAACGAACAAATAAATTATAAAAAAAAAAATGAAGCATTAAGAAATAAAATAAAACGCAAGCACTGTATGCAAAACCCACCATGTACATGGCTGCAGCTACAGGAAGATAAAAGGAGTAGAATGCGGTCTTGTATTTCACAATGGCTTTGTACCTGAAGCAAACACACTGTAAATCAGTCAAGGAAAGTAAACTGGCAAGGTTTCATGCAATATAAACGATCTGACCATTACAGACATCCTCATCTTCTCACCTCTCAATGGTGAAGCGATCAAGATCAATTTTGTGTGGAGGTGCCGTCATCAAATCTAGAGCTTGACCCAGCTCCGTCTGGAAAGAGGTCTTGAAAAAAAACAAAGAAAACATTTACAGTTCATATCCAGTATATATTAAGCAATACTAAGTTTAAATGTGTGCACATTGCTGTAACAGAGTGATGGAAGTTTTGAATATATTACCTCAGTAAAAAGCTCAAGCAGATGAACATAGTAACGCTGTCCTCTGCAATGTCTGCGAAGAAGGCGGTAGATCGCCCCCTCCAGGAGAAAAGCATCATTAATGGCATCGAGACCAATACCTTCCTGACAAATCAACAATAACAGAGATCAATCAGCACAGATATTAAATACTGTACACAACTGATATAAATATATATAATATAACACACATATGTGTGTAAAATTATCATTATCATCATCTAAATGTAACATAGTAGAAAAATCACTATATTTTTATAATCTGTGATGGGATGACTAGAACCATTTTTTTAAAGGTCCCCCTTCAATGGATAAAACTAAATGGACTGGAATATAATTATAACATATCCAAATGCATCAATATACACTCATGGTAATGCAATTTCACACCATCAATCAATCAGTGACCTTCTTATACCAACAGGGTTGACCTCTTCTTGTCAGCGATGCATCCATAATGTCGTCGGCCACCAAGAAAAATGCCTGAAGCTGGAGAAAAAACAAAAATGTTACACTGCACAACATTTTCTCTTTTTTTTTTTGGTTTACATTACAATTGACCTTATGACAGCCAATAGCCAATCAAATCACTGCCCTGAGAAGCCTTACTGCCTTTTCTCCATAAAGCTTTAAAATCTGGATAGGTATCCAGAGTGGATATTTAATGGAGTTGACTCCTTTTTCTGTTGACTTTGCATGATTACAAACAATTATAAAACACGTTTGAAGTAATTTATTCCAAATTCATCTTGTACACCAATGAGTGACTCGATTTCCGTTATCAGGTCAATAATGCATCAATTCAGTTTGCTTCAATTTAAAAGTATCCATTTCACACACCAGTTCAATGCACCACCCAACCAAAAGGGCTCTGTGAACTTCATCAGACGGCAGTTCAGAGGGAGAGACCAGCTCGCGTAGTGAACCAATCACTGACAAGCCTCGGTTTCTCTTGCCTCCAGGAGCATTGTACTGAAGTACCTAGAAAAAAGAAAAAAAAAATCCAAACTTACAAATACTTAATAAATTCGATAGTGATAGTGTGTCATTTCAGAATGGTTTGAGATCTGTCCTAGAGTTTTATATTTCAAATAGATTGTGTGCCCTCTTAATGATTTTGATTTGTCTTCATGTAGATTTCCTCGCTCCAAACGGCTGTGAGAGGTTTACTCTACCTCTCTGAGTCTGCTGATGGCATCAGTGAGAGCTGGATCAGTGAAGTCCTGCTCTGTAAGTTCAGACACCAACTTTTCAAACTCTGAATCAAAGAGCTGAGTATCTGACAACATTTTGCCTTTCTGCTGGACACCGTTACTGCACCTGCTGTCACCCTGAAGTGACGGAGCACACAAAAATAGATATGATTTAGAGACAGAAACAGGCAAACATTAGACATACTGCACTACTATTATTATGTCCTGACTTGAAAGACAGCAGCTTGATAATTTATTAGATTAAAAGCCTTTTTTATAAGGAATGTAAATATTCAATTTTAGTAAATAACGTTAACAAGAATAATATTACTTCGCACAATCACACATAAGTTAATGTAAACAGGGTAACGTTAAACATGATAGCGTAAACCTTGCTAGCTTCGCTAAGAGAGCAGCATTAACATTATTTATACAGCTTTTAAGATTACACTTTTATCATGCAAGCGGTTTACTTTGACTTACCATCACGAACGTATTCTTGCTCAGACTACTGTCACACACATTTCTGTGCTTTTATTTCACCTGCAGTATGAAATGTCAAGACGGCCCATACGTTCGAAGGCGTACCTCATATTGTAGTTTTTTTATACATTTGTTTCAGCCTGAAGGCCACATTTGAAACTTCAAGTACCGAAATGCTTTGCGCATGATCCGCTGAGGCGTGTACGCAAAAGCTCATATGACATCGCGAACGTTCATTGGTTGAGGTAATCGAACGAGGATGGGCTCTAGAGGAATCAGCCAATGAGAAGAGATTATCGACGACGCAAAGGGTGGAGTGAATGTGAGGGAACCTATCAAAATGTAGAAAACTCGTAGCATGACATACAATGGACTGACAATAAACAGTTATTTCTTCATTATTGGACCCCATGGTGTTAGTTACTTTGCATGGTTGTAGTAGCTGTAACACAGATCCTATAAAGCTTTTGGACCGTTTTATTTATTTAATTTAATGTAATAAAAATAACTAAATCTAAAGATGTCTATTGTTTTAACCTATTTTAAGTAAAATGAGCAAACGACTAGATTTGTTTCTTTATTTAAAAAAATATTTCATTATTAATTTGTGTACAGGGGGTTGTTATTGTTGTTGTTTTTTTATTGTTTTGTTACACACTCAGGTGCATAAAATGTACAGTACAGCAGGCTACTCCCCAGAATGCAAAAGAGTGTGGGCCAAGTCTGGCTTACTTTAGGCACCTCTGGCTTAATTCGGGCTCAGTTATTTTCTCAGCCTGCCTTGAAACACCACTTGGCTGGGCTCTGG
>JAUMHI010000058.1:6905336-6921960 GCA_032359435.1 Enteromius unitaeniatus | reverse complement strand
TATCTATCTATCTATCTATCTATCTATCTATCTATCTATCTATATATATATATATATATATATATATATATATATATGCTGTATATATTTAGTTATTTATCTGGAAAGAAAAATGTATGGCCAAGAATAGATTAAATATTGAAAAGAACTCATTAAAGAATTCCAAAGCAGCTTTAGAGGAGGCCGAAGAAAATCTAGAATCAAAAACGTATGCTTTAAAAGTATATCAAGACAGGAAGAGCTCAGGCAAAGGGCTGATAATTGCAGGAGCAGCACTGTTTGCAATACCAATTATTGGATGGATTGCTGGCGAGAAATCCTCTTTGATCCACTACTACCTTTTATCATCATTTACTTTTTTGCTTTTCTCTATAGGTCTGATCATGATCTGTGAGGGAGATTGTGCAGTTAATGAGGCAGTAAAGGATGTCAGGGATGCTGAAGATGAGCCTAAAAAAAAGAGTCTCAGCTGAAAAATAGCAGCATGAGGGTGTCTAATTACCAGTCCAGGATCATGAGCATAGAGGGAGAGACTGAAGACACTGAAATGATGCTGAATAAAATTCAGAGGGAGATTGAAGAGGTGAAGCAGCAGCTAGAGGTCAGAGCTGCATCTCAAAAAATGATCAGGAGTGCTGTGAACCTACTGAGTGTTTTTAGTGGAAGAGTCTCTGTCCTGGAGAGACAAACTCGTTTCATCCTCCAGCAGCCATTGATGAATGTTTTGGAAGATGCGGTGTGCGCATAATCACAGTCAGGGTGCACCAGTCCTGATGAATACTTTGAGGGAGAATTCATATTCATTAATAAAACAAATTAAAATAATATCAGTTAGTCATGAATCGGTAGCCTAGTGTTGACTGCAAGCAATTTCACCAAGTACAAGATGTTTCTGGATCAACATTCCAATCAACCAAACAGATTTGAGGGATCATTTTCCTGGAAATATCTGTAAACAATGTAAAGAATGCATTTTGGGTAGGGTTAGGTTTAGGAGTAGGGATTGGGATAAGTCTATATTTTTGGACACTAATGTTGATCCAGGATCATGTCTTACTTGGCAAAATCACAGCGACCCGCAACACTCCATGCATCTACAAAAAGAATGTGGAAGTGTCCAGGTGGAGCAGAAAGGCTAAACTGTCTTAGAAAATTTGAAGCACACAATTCCCTATGGAAATGAAGAGACTTGACGAATGCATACAGAAACTACCTTATGTGTTTTGAGTGAAGGTAAACTTTGGTTAAAGTTTATAGCTTTACTAATGCAAAACAATTGTCAACAAAAAAAGTCAAATATGAACAGGTCCTTCCTTAAAAAGATTTTTTGCTATCCATTGTGTCATAGATTGAATAATTTGGTAGATTCGATTAAACAAATCAAGCCTTAAACACTACTCCAAAATATCATGTGTCGTATTGTTACCAGATTTTGTCATGCTTTTGTCATTATTTGTTTGCACAAAAAACAAACAAAAAAAATTCTGGTAACAATATCACATATAATATAATACTCCCAAAAGTATTTATTAACTGCATGTCAGCGTTTTTTTTTTTTTTAGTTGCATTTTATTGTTTCCATAGCTTCTAAGTAAATCACTTATGAGTAATAATAAGCCTGACCAGCAGATGGAGACAGACATTATCGTTGTTACACAACAAATCATTTAAAACATTTTAATAGATGATGTTTAATATTCAATCTAAGTTTGTCAATTACTTGAAATTTGCCTCTCTAATCATATCATTTATAGCAAAAAACTGGTTCTTTTAAGTATGTTTAACTAGTGTTACATAAAATCATTTAAACATGCACATTGTACCACAGTTTTTACACAAAATCTATCTTTATTTTTCTTATATACCATCACACATCCAACAGTTACACAAGAAATGAATGCACATGACATGTATATTTAGAACTTAGGCTACATAAATATGTGTGCTTATCTTTTATTGATTTATATAATTATGCAGCTGTAATGTAATTGGTTGTGTGTTCTTGTTTTTTTTTTTTTTTTCTTCCTTAGTGATAGCAAATGACCGTGGAGAAAATGTTATTCATATGATAAATTAATATATCAAAATACACAACTACACAAATAGAGTTAAAAATAATATTAATTCAAACTTATATTCACAATGTAAGTTAACACTGTATTCCTTTGATGTAGTAAATAAAGACATGAATGTGGAAGTGATATGTCTCTTGTGTGTTTGGAAATCAAAGGATTCCTGTAGTAATGTATTTCATGTGACCTTTCTCCATGATTTAGCAAAGAGTTATAAAGAAAACCAAAAATGGACAGTGAGTCTGACTTATGAATTGTTTTCTCACTTCACTTGCTCCTTTACACCGTGACTTTCTTAAAAACAACGTCTGCGTACTCATTCACCAGCACTAGATTGGCTTCTGCCCTCTCTCTTCTGGCCGTCATTCTTCTCTTTTTCATAAACAAACGGAGGGCGAAGATCACAGCGACCAGACTCAAACTGCTAAGCAGCAGTACCAATCCAAGAGCCAGAAGATGTGACAGACCATTACTGTACTTCAAATGATCCCACAAACCCACCGACACCACACTCAAACCAACCAGAGTGCCCCAAACCCCAAACGCCAACATACAGGAGCCACAGGACAGCTCCGCTCCACCCGTCACCACTGTGACACCTGCCACAGAAACCAACCCATTTGGTAACGTCACAGTCTCAGACTTTGGGTCATATTTCACGATTTGAGTCGGGTTGGAATCGACTGAAAGGCCTTCGGGTGTTGCCATCATTAATGAACTTCACAAAAGTAAGATATTTCCAAAGGAGCCAGTCTTTCCTGTTGATGTGTGATTTTATAAACTCCTTGAATATTGAAGATTTGAACAAAGTAAAGACTTCAGAAAGCAGTTGTCCCTGTAGGTTGTGCGTCTTCTGTAGCTGTCTTTCTCTTCTCATGCAAATGTCAGTACTCCTATCAATTACACAGAATACACATCAGCATATTATGCACAGAAGATGCCACTGTGATGATAACAAATTGTGTTATTAATGATACAAAATCAATCAACATGAAAATATAGACCAAATCAATTTACAAATAAATGAATATACATACATATATACAAGTTGTCATTATAACAATACAACTGATTATAATGTTTTTCTATGTTGTTAATTGTCATAATTAATATTACTTGTCAATATCGTGCAACCCAACCACATCTTGAAAAGTTTAATCATTTTCTGGTTATTAATATGGGATAGTTCACACAAAAATTTTAATTCTCACTCTCATTTTGTCCCAAACCTGTGAAACTCTCATTCTTTTGTGAAATATAGAAACAGATATTCTGACAGATGTCTGCTTTCAATTGTTAACCAAAACTGGTTAGCAATGCTCTTTGAACAATCCCTTTAATCGCCATCAAAATGACCTAAAAATCTTACTGATCATTTTGACTGTTACACACTTACATTTAAAATAAGTCTCTTTTCATTTTTTTACTATTTAACATAACCTGTTTCATATCTGAATATATTTTAAAATGTAACTTATTCCTGTGATCAAAGCTGAAATTTGTATCATCATTACTCCAGTCTAATATGCTGATTTGGTGTTCAAATGCTTTTGTAACATTATACATTTTGTGAGTTTTTATTATATGTCATTATGATATCATTTATAAAGTTACAAAAGATTTCTATTTCAGATCAATTCTGTTCTTCTGAACTTTCTATTCATCAAAGAAACCTGAAAAAACATCTACTGACCTGTTTTAGCAGCTAATAAGAATATTAGAACAATTTCAGAAAAGATTGTGTGATTAATGATTAATGATGCTAAAAATTCAGATATGAAACAACATGATTTCAAAATCATTCATTTAAACAGAAAAGTTTACTGTTTTTGCTGTACTTTGGATCAAATAAATGCAGGCTTGGTGAGCAGAAGAGACTTCTTTTAAAAAACAGTAGTACTGCTAACAAACTTTTGACTGGTAGTGCATGTATACATGTTTTAATCACAAACATTTAACCATATAATAAAGAAATGTATATGTAGTTACATTCCTCACCTTTTTCCATGTAAAGAGTCAGACCAGTAAGTTTTCGCACCAAAACATGAAGAAAAAAATGCTTCTATTGCAAATGAACTGCTTATTATATTAACATATTGTTAATCCAGTTTTTTCCATAAAATTCATCACTATAAAAAAAATCCTCCAAGGATATGTTTACTCTCGGGTCAGAACATGTTGAATGCCGATGCAGTGCACAACAACAATTTACACAGTGTTTCTCTGCATACAGACCAGCCCATGCCCACCACAGAGCCGGTGGACTGTTGTTTTTATTTTCCTTATCATTTGTTTGTTTCCATCGCTCTTTGTGTCCCAAAGGAAAGCGATGTCTGTCATTAGACATCATTATGACCCATTAACTTGTATTTATCTAAGACTCCCTCCCTTCCTCTACTCCCACCCTCACTGCGGCCTTTGCTTAAGAATCGGCTGGATTTTTAAAAGAGGTATTGTTTTCTAAGCAGAAAGTTTGCTTTTTCTTTTGCAAGAAATTTCCTCTTTGGTCTCCCCTGCCCTATTGACATTTCAATTGCTATCCTGTCTACGTGCCTTGTTTTTCCAAGTGAGCAATTGTTCATTTTGTTAAATCACTACTGACGCTTAATTGCTTCATCAGCAAAATCTGTTCTTTTTTAGATATTCCCAAAAATCTACTCATTTAAAGCACAACCACAACAACTGTTCTACCCTGAGAGGCATAACATGTCCCTTACACATTTGAAAACACCTTGACGTCAGTAAACACTTGCATAAGAGGGTGTTTCCTTCCAAACCTTGTGACACAATTGTTGTTTCAAATAGTTGAGTCAAGAGTTGATTATCTGTTATCTCTCTTTAAGAGAGAATAAAGTAGTTTTGACAAATTGCATATTAAGTCATTTGCAACTTTTCCCGATTTACCCCACAGACATAAAACCACCACCACATCAAATAAATCTCTATGCTATTCCCAGCAATCCTTGGACAACGCATGTCACAATTTGCTCTCAAGGTGGGCACATTGTGATTAGCTCTGACAGGTAATCCAATAAATGTGCTTGGAATTAGCACATTTAGAAAATAAGAAAAGAAAATCCCTGCGCTAAAAGAGGAAAGGGTGAGGTATGTCTGGTGTTTCCAAGGGAGTTAAATAAATCCAGGGTGATTAAATGTAGGCCAGACCTGTATCAAGTGAATGTTTTGGAAAGTTTCAGATCTGATGGAGAAGGAATGTATTAGGACAGGGAAAAGTCCAGTCAAAATGTGAAAGGTTAACTATTTTTATAGATGGTCCTTTCAGGGTTGTAGTTTCAGTTGTGTAAACGTTAGAAACTACACTGTAAAAAAATCCATAAAATTTACAGTAAAAAAAACGGCAGCTGTGGTTGCCAGAATAAAACTGTGAAAAATACGGTAACAATATTTTTTTGTTTTACGGTTTTATGTTAAATGTACAGTTAAATACCGTAATTTCTAATAACAAATCGTAATAACTGATGTAATGTTAATAAAAGTAGTGTAGTGACCTATTAAAGTAGTGAAATTTTGTACCTTTAAATACACTGATAACTACCAAATGCACGTGATGATGAGCAAGTCACTTGATGAACCAAGGCCCATCACAAATAGCTTTAAATAGTAAAATATATAGATGGTGCTCTGCGTCATTCACACAAACACCATCACGGTAAGAATTTTTAAACTGAAACGTGCAATAAACATTCATTTAACAACATGTAACATGCAACCCTAATAAACATAACTGATACAAAAAACTAAGAAGAAACATCAAATTCAAACAAAATTTTTAATGTAATGCACAGAATTCTGGAAATGTCAGTGTGGTGACATTATGGTGTTTCTCTGTAAATTTAACAGGAATTTACTAATTAACCATTTAACGGGTTTTTACTGTAGCATTTTCACAGTTTTTTTACTGTTAAAGTCACAGTCATTTTTTAAAGTGTAATAAATAAGAGTCCCAAATATTAAAGAGTTTCTCCACCCAAAAATTATTTATTTTGTCATTAATCACTCATCCCCATGTTGCTCCAAACCCAATAAAGCTATGAAAATAAACATTAAAATAAATATCAGTGCAACTTTCACTAATTTTACAGGAATACAAATATGTTGCAGGAATTTTTTTAATTCTTTAAAAGACTTTTCCCAACAAGTAAAATTTATTGACAAAATAACTTTCTGAAAATCTTCACTTTATAATCACTACATAATGAAAATGTATACTCTACTTTGAATTTGTTCCATGACCGGCTGGATATATTTTGTGGTTTGCTCAAAAATTACTTGAGCTTGACCAATATGCATTTCTAACTGCCTACACTCTTCTTTATACAACAAATATTAAGTTTAATAGAAAATCTCATATATGTATTTTTGAAATTGTAAAGTCTCAAAGGCACTTTATAGTGATATTGACCCACATGCACGGGAAAATAGTGTATTATATGCACACCAAACACGTGTCATATATACGCCAAAGTCCATTTCTGCATATCTTAATTTGGCTTACTATTTATATGCATTTTCATAAAACCAGGCTGTAAGGTTTACATGAAGATAGAGAAGGACACCTGACATAAGTACACTGTATATGCCATAATCATAATCCATTTACAAATGAACCTAAACGCAGTTGCTACTGCCATAGGAACTGCCAATAAGATGCATAATGCAGTAAATAAGAAAACATGTACCAGAGAGAGGGCAATAGACCTAATAAAAAACAGGTGGCATGAAAAGTTAGAGAGGTGAGTAGTCCAGGAATAAGATTAAATGAGGGAAGCTTCTTGGAAAACAGTGTACGGCACAGATGTCAGGTCCAGGCTTAACTATCCCCTGATTACCACGTGCAATTAAAATCAAATCAAACAAAACCCAGAGGTATCTCGAGGTAACCTCAATGAACTTGATACAGACATCAGCAAAAACTGATTCACACTGTTCAGTGAAAGTCTTGACAGTTCGCCAGATGAATTCAACTGAAGATAAAACAAATAAAGCTTATTTTTGTAACTCATCCATACAACCTAACTGATTCTTCTAGAAGAAGTTGTAAAAAACAACATGTCAAGCTGAGGAATAATAAGTACGTCTTTACAACAGGGCCTTGCTTTAAACATCACAAAAGGTCATTTTAGTTGATCTATCTGTGCCAAAATGCTCTGATGTCACATTAAGAGGACTAAGACTGCCAATTGAGGACATGAATGTATGTTAAGAACTTATTGTTGTTGTCTTTAGTGAACTTTTCATACATTTAAGGATGTTTGTAATCGCTTATAATAATAGGTGATATTAGTCAGCTGTAATCCAAGCAAAATATGAGGTAAAGTTGTGGACTCAAGCAGAGGATCTAAAAGTTAATTTATGAATTCATTAATTGGGAAAAACACCAATATCACATATTTATATGATAAATAAATTCATCATTTTAAAAATATTTGTAACTATTGCATTGCAAAATGTCTTGAAATGTATTTATTTTTCTAACATTTAAACTTAGACCACATTATTAGATTACCTTTTGACTTTATGAATACGTATAAATACGTAACAGCTTCTTTTTTTCTTTTTTTTGTGCAATTACTTCAAGACCACATTTACCATTTACTTCTTTATCAATATTTAAAGATTTTATTAAATATTATTTCTCGATTTTATTCAGCACATGCAGTCAGAGTTACAGAAAAAGAGTGAAAATGCAAGAAATAAGGAGATTATGTTTTCTTTATTTTCAATGTGAAAGAAAAAACAGTACAGTAACATAGCACAGCAAAACCAGTACATAATGAATCACCAGAGACCTGATCTACTGATCTTCACCGGTGTTGTCCAAAGGAAAAACGCACATACATGTCAGCTGCAAGGTAAACAATATGTTGTCAATGATACTCACTAAATTAAGTAGTCTAATCTATTTGTAAAAAGGAGAAAATGTTCCAGTGACGTCAACTAAAAGCTTCATATGAAATTGTGAGATAAATGAGCACATTTCTGAAAGAGGAAGTCAAGTGATGTCACCAATGTTATAAATTTAATTTATTTTATTTTTATGTTATGTTATAACACATTTTTGTTAAACGGTAACATCAGGGACACAACTTCAGAGGACCACTGTTTTCATTATGCATTTGATAATATTTATTAATCATTTTGTTTTATTATGCTTAATAGTTATGAATACATTATTGGATTTTAAATGGTAGAAAAACAGTTTTTGTCCCCTTAAAATATAGCACTTTCCCTCTCTACAGTACATGGCTGTAAGGACAAGCAGTTTTGTGGTGCCTGGGATTCTTTATAATTAATTTAAAAAATATTTCCACATTAATACCTCAAATATGTAATTGTTCAAATAACACATTTTATAATGTTAAAATATAAAAACAAATTATAGCCCTAATGTGTTTTTAGTGGTAATATTTCTGTTAAGGCTAGGGACAAAGAAAAATATGTTACCTTTCAGTCGGATCAGTTCGACGTTACATATGGGAACTCGCCAGAGAGACCAATTGCCTATGAGCCTTTTATTAAAGGCCAATTAACATTGGTGTGTACTGATTGTGCTCAGGTGCACTCAATCACTGTGTGAGTATAAGAGGGCATGAGCACAGTGCACATGCAGGTTTTCGCTTCAGAGCCTTCACCGTCTGAGCTGCTACAGGAGACCCCCTCTGCGAGTTCTGGAGATTGATCGAGGAAGAGTCCTGATTTTAAGAGTTCCTGCTTTCCTGCTCTCTCATCTGACAGCGTTTCATCTGGGCAGCTCTCAGCGAATCCTGTGGGCTGGTAGCCTTTTTAAAAGCTTGTGTGCCAGTCATCTTGCATATCCAGTGAGCAAAAGACCTCTGAGTGCACGGAGTTGCCGCTTTAGGTCTTCCGTGCATTTCTGGATGCGGAGTTTCCTCACCTCTTGAACGGACATGATCGTTGTCTCGCGTGTCTGGGCCGAGTGCACACTGAGACAGCTTTTGTGGATGGTCAATGCATTCATTGCGAGTGTATGACCAAGGCAACATTAAAGTCCCGCCTCTCGTTTGCGAGACGGCTCCCCTCACATTCTTCCTGCGCTGTGGCGAGGCGCCTGGGGGACTTCCAGGTGAGCATTCAGAATGTTCCGTCCGGGGTAACAGCCATGCGGACTTCTGATGCACCCCGTAGTCCCGTGCTCCTCCTGGAAGAGGCCGCTCCCCCCGTAACAGGGCTGAGTGTGTCCTTCGGTGTGCCCCGAGAGGATGAGATGTCTTTGGCAGCATCAGAGGGTGAGTCTGATGGTGAGTCTGATGGTGAGGTTGAAACCGCTTCAGGAGCGCGCGGATACCGAACTGCCGGCTCTGCTCCTCCGCGCGTAGGAATCGATCTGGAGGTGCCGTGTGTGCCTTCAGTCGACCCTTCATAGCTGGATGATGGGTTTCTGAGAGTTAGAGATGCGGCTCTGTCACGCTCTCTCCCAGTGCCATTCTTTCCGGAGGTGCACGGAGAGCTCATGGTGAACCCCTTACTTGTCACTGCACCCAGGCTCTTCGCCCCTCTCCACTCTTGATGGCTGTGCGGCCAGGGGTATGCGGCAATCCCTCAGGTGGAGCGAGAGGTTGTGGTGCACTTATGCCCAGGCACTGCCTCCGCCTGTTGTGACCAGCCGCGTCTCCCGTCTGTGGCATGTGAGTTGTCGTCCGCTCCGGGGGAGGCTTACTGTGCCAATGGACAGGCCGCCACAGCCGTGCACGTGTTGGCAACACTCCAGGTCTACCAGGCTAAAGTGTTGCAGCTCCTGCATGAGACTGGACCAGGGGGCTATGCAGGAACTCCTTGGCCAGGTGATGCCCACCACAGTGGTCCAGGAGCAACTTCAGTGGCTGAATCTGATGCAGGTGCCGGACGCAGAGAGAGCTCGTTTTCTCCACGCCCCCACCTTCCATGTCGTCCTATTCGGCGACACAGTCAAGGACTTGGCCCAGGAGTTCTCCACAGTTCAGGAGCAGACCGAGGCGATGTTTCACATCCTGCCTTGGCCGGCTAGCCCGTTTCCGAGTGCACAGCCTCTGCCTGCTCGTCGCCGAGGGCATCCCCTTGCAGCACCCAGTAATCCTGCTCTGACCCCCGAGCTGCCTGCTGCTCAGGGACCGGCCTATAACACCCAGAGGGGGGGGGGTTCCTGACACAGGCAGCCCGGAGGTGATGAGGATTACTCTTTGGGCGACGCCGATGGCATCTCCATCCCCACTCTCAGAGAAGGGCTGGGAGCTTCTGTGTATAAGGAAAGAGCAAGTCTAAAAAAATCACCTCCGGGCTCAGTGCCCAGAGGTTCCCATCTGACCCAAATGTTTTTTTGTCTCCTCAGATGCAGACCCAGGGCACTGCTTCACCAGCGCGGGATCCAGGGAGGCAGGTAAGCGCTGCTCAATGTGGCCAGACTCACAGTCCCTGCCCCTGTCCCCCTTCAGCCTTGGCTATGCGATTCAGGTCTTCAGGCGCCCGCACCACAGCATTCACTACACTCAGTCCGTCCAAATAGCGATGCTGCTGTTCTCGTGCGGAGGTTGTGGTCCTACTGGTGAAGGACACAATCGAGCCTGTCCCTCCAGCCGAGGGGTGGTCAGAGTTTTACACCCTCACTCCATCGTGCCCAGAAAGAGTGGTGGGTTGAGATCCATCCTGAACCACGAGCTTTGAACCGGTCCCTTCCTAGTGGAGCAGCCGGTCAAAATACTCGCTCCGAAGCACGTGCTAAGCATGCAGCCAGAGCCAGGGTTGGTCCGCAGCCACCGACCTGAGGACACGTGCTTTTATGTCTCGATTTGCCTCGCCGCAGCCCCACTTTTAATAAAGCTGGTTTCGTTCGAGGATTGAGCATATCAGTACAACACCCTGTTGCCTTTCCCTCTCAAAGGCTGTTCTGTCCCAGCTGAAGTGGCAGAGGGACATCCGCATCCTAACAGCTGTCTCGGCGACTGGCTGATAATGGTTCACTCGCAGGATTTGTTGTACAAGGATGCGCAGGGACAGGTTTTACAGAAAAAGACCTCTGTGTAAAGGCTGTGTTTTCTCACGTCCTCAGGAGGACAGCAGGTGAGCAAGAGGACCGGCTGGTGCCGGCTTGCTGCATCTCTCCTATGGGATCTGTGCACTATTTTCTCTCAGTGTTCCCTTAACTGTGCCCCGCAGTCGGACCTAGAGCGGAGTAGCTCCGGCTGTGCTTCCTCTGGTCTCCTTCACCAGAGGTGTGGCTATAAAACATATCCACAGTCTACCAGAAGGCTGTGTTTCCCTTCAATTATATCCATAATATTATCAATATATTGTCTTTTTTATTCCACATGTAAAAATTTGTGTTATTCATGTGCTCCGCCCTCAACCACTTGCTTCAGCACCACTGAAAGCAACTCTGTCGCCCCCCCTTCTTGGGCCACAGAGGGTTGGGAAGGTTCTGTGCAAATCGTCTGCTGACGAACTGGAAAAGCTAAAACTTGGCGGGGGATCTCCACGTAATGCGGCCTCAGAGTTGTGGCCCGTTCCATGGGTGTTTCCATGGTTGGTCTCTCTGGCAAGTTCTCTGTTCCCAAAACTAAATGTTTAAGCTCATAAGATATAACATGCATATGATCAACAAGCTTAAGATGTAGTGGCAACCGGGTATTTGCCTAGTAAAGCTAGATTCATTTGTAAGATGCTCTGTGTTCTGGGTTATTATTGTGATCATTTATGGAAGGGGACAGTCCCAAGCTGTTGATTTGGGGCTCAGAAGCTCAGCCATGTCAAATCCCTCTTTAACGACTTAAACCTGCCTTCAAAGGTAACAGCCTAAGTTCACCTGCCCCACCCCCACTCACTAACTCACTCATCAGCAGCCAACGTCATCCATCAGTGCTCATTCTTCCCTTTACATTCGACAGCTTCATTACAACACACACAGTTCTCTGTTAACACTTGGGTGTGACATCTGTCAAGCCATCTGTCTATCATTTCTCACAAAGAGCACCACAGTTTTTTATGGAACATTAATTACAGGCACCCATCAAAAGAAAGAGAGATTCCCTTGGAGCATCTCAACGAGAGCAGCTACGTAATAAAGTGTCTCTGCTTGGGGAAGGAGGACCTGTGCTCTTCACCAGCAGCCAATAATGGGGAATGCCAAAAGCAGCGCTATGTCCAAGGAGATCCTGGAGGATCTCAAACTCAGTACCAAATTCTCAGAGAACGAACTGTCACAGTGGTACGAGAACTTCCAGCAGCAGTGTCCGTCTGGTCGTATCACACCAGAAGAGTTCAAAAAGATCTATGAGCGCTTTTTCCCAGAAAGTGATGCTACATCGTATGCACAACACGTCTTCCGCTCTTTTGACACGAATGACGATGGAACGTTGGATTTCAAGGAATACATTATTGCTCTGCACATGACATCAACTGGAAAGACGGAGCGGAAACTGGAGTGGGCCTTTTCTCTCTTTGACGTTGACAAGAACGGCTACATCACCAAGTCTGAAGTGGCGGAAATCTGTCAGGTAGGTCAGATGTTGGTGAGCATCTTCATTTGTGGGGGGGTTGTGTGGCGTCCTTTGAAACCTTACCTTAAATAAGCGAGTGTTTTATTTATGTAGGGAGACTGGGGCTAGCTGACAGTTTTGCAGTTTTTTTTTTAAGAGAAAGAAAAATCTATGCTGATCTTTTGCAACAACATGCCTCTATATGCAGGGTATGCTGTGACACACTACATGTTTTCTCACAGGGGCAAGTAGTCACAATGGAACCTGAATTAATTAATTGATTAATTGAACAGTTTTACAACAAAATGTAAGTAAAACAAATGACAAATAACAAAAAATAAATAAATAAAATAAATAAAATATTTATTTAAAACATGACAAACTGCTCAGAAACAAATGTGACAGCTTGCCCCTATGTTAAATACACTGAAAGCAAAGTTCATCATTTTTGGTCAAAACTGCCTTATAGACCACTCTTTACTAAAGGCATCCAAGTGTTTTTTTTTAAAGCCCTTTTAGAAGCAAAATTTTTAATTTAAAAATTAAAGTGTGCTATTAGTATTTTTCTCTTGCACTTTAAGTGTAAGTGTACTTTCAGTCTGTTTTTTATATAATTGGTGGATGTACACTAGAAGTTTATTACTGTGATTAAAATTATATTAAATTATACTACTGTATCAGTTCTACTTGGAGTCTACTTTGTGTGAAAGTAAACACAGGAGTTGGGAAATATTAAAAGTATACTTTTATAAACTAAAAAGTGTGTCCATTTAGTCCCAAGTGGTATTGAAATAGCCTAGTACACTTACATGTATGCTACTTGAACATCCGTATTAATATGCTCACTACATGCATATGTTAGATATACTTTATACTTAAAATGAACTTCAAGTATACTTTTTTACTAAAGGGAAATTTTAGTTTAAGACGGTTTGTCACTGACTTGAAAAAGTTTGTGTAACTTTGCTTCAAATCCTTACAGTTACTGAAATACAGTGACAACTTGCCCCAGTCTCCCATATATCTCTTCTAGTGACACATGACATCTTTAATCACAGAGCAGGACTTCAGTTTTCTCTCTATTCTCTCTGTGAGTTGTGTTCAGTCAGCAATACTAAACAAAACACAAGGCCTTAGTTAAAAAAAAAAAAGCCAAATGTCTTATGAGCTTTGACTTAACAAGCCCTTGCCTTGGAGCATGGCTAATGCAATCGGCAGATCCCAGAATAATTCATCCGATAAATGGTTTAGCTTGAACAATAAACGTACACAGAGGCTTTTTCAAATGCAGAAAGCCATTAGCACAGAGACAGGTGGGTGGGGGGGGGTCACAATGTAAGATGTTTTTTTTAGAAAGATGCTGGAGAAGTGGGTCGCAGAAGAACATGCAGCCTACTACACAGTGTATATCCAGCAAGATATACTTTTTTCACTTTTTTACTAAGCATGGAAAAGTGTGTAGAGTCAGGGAATACAGTTCTATTCTCAGTGCATTGTTTACTACTGTTTGCGGATGCATCAAAACAGTTATCCTAACACAGCCTCACGCCATGAGGTCAGATCAGCATTCCACCTTATACTCAAGCTTTGTGATCACTAGTTTGGTGGTTTATAAGTATAAATGTCACTGTCATCGTGCCAGTGACTGAACGCAAAAGAGAATTAAAGACTGAGCTGTGCTGAGGCCATACAGTGTGTGGTTTTGGCTGGAGCTTTGGTACTGCCTCTAATCTGTATTATTCTTACTTGTCTTATGTGTCTGAGATAAAAATCTCCTCAGCTCACTGGACCACTCAGATCCAGGTCAGCTGTGGTCAGGGAAACTCAGGGAAACTAAAGTCTATGTAGATGACCCTTGGCATTAGTGGTCCTAATCTGTGGTGATTACCTCCAGACAAGCATCGAGAAGAGCAGATGGTCATTCACTTGACACTCCAATTAACTAATGGATGTGTCAACTGCGTTTTGTCTGACCATGAATCATGTTTGGGTGAATCCAGGAATTAGGTTGCCTGTATTGAGATGAGGTGTTTAGTTTTGATATGTTTGGAGGGACATTATGAAAGAATTGGAAATGGAATACACGCAAACACGTAACAGATTAAATGGCAAATAGCAAGAAAACTTAACTTATAACTTAACTTAAAACTTATAACTTTTAATTAGTATATTTTATTATATTAAAATATGATTAATGGAATTAAATGTTATTCCGTTATGATATGCTTCATAATGGCCAGAGTTTCAAGCCTAGAGTTTAAAAGAAAGAGAGCGGTTTTAGAAATGATTGCAGTTATTTCTTTCTTCCCTCCTCACCTCCACTTTTCTTCCATCTTGTTGATCCTCAGGCTATCTTTAAGCTGATCCCTAAAGAAGAGCAGGAAAATCTTGAAGCAGACGAGAACACTCCCGAGAAGAGAGCAGACAAACTGTGGTCATTCTTCAATAAAAAAGATAATGGTAATATTGAGATTTTATTTTAATATATGGTAATATGTTTTTATATAACCCTTTACTGTTCATATATATTTCCTATATTTATTAATATCTGTCATTCATTATTTTAATATTTGTTTGCATTTCCCACTTTATTACAAAGCAAAGATGGTTTCATAGTAAAGTAATGTTAAAAAGCTGTTGTCACTTTTTCCTTTTTTTTTCAGAGCGATTGGCGGAGGGTGAGTTTATTCAAGGTGTTCTTGACAACGAAGGCGCAATTCACCTTATTCAA
Source organism: Enteromius unitaeniatus (assembly GCA_032359435.1). Classification (NCBI taxonomy): domain Eukaryota; kingdom Metazoa; phylum Chordata; class Actinopteri; order Cypriniformes; family Cyprinidae; genus Enteromius; species Enteromius unitaeniatus. The sequence goes on along the minus strand of JAUMHI010000058.1, from coordinate 6,906,667 downwards.
TATGAGCCCAAAAAGTAATAATAAAACAAGAAAAATAACTGTATCTTTCCTGTCATATAATTTCATTTGGCCAAGAGCTTCCCCTGATTTCTTTCTTGTTTATTTTTAAGTTTTATCCTTTTAATCTGGGTTCGTCTGTCCTGTTTCTTGTATTAGTTCAAAATGAGTCATTTTGTAAATATTTGAAAGCCCCTTAACTTCAATATGTTTCGAGTCATGATAGACAGAGTGATGATATTAAAGTAATAGTAAAGTGTCACATCTAGGAACAAATGCTGAAATGTGGGAAAGTCTTTATGTAGACTGAAGAAGAGTTTCGGGAAGATGAAATGATAAAACTAAAAGCAAATATTTTCTTTATGACTCAAGGTGAGAACAAGAAAATTCATGTCTTTCTTGTAAATAAAGTAAAATTCAGATAATTAATAAAGCCAATAAAAGCACTAGACTGTGTGGAAAAACAACAAAACAATTTCATCCAGATTTATCAAGCAGCATGACAATACAGTAAACTTTGCCATTTATGTTATGCAAATCTGTTTTCTGATGTCAGCTGCTGTGGAATAAAACTGTAAGAGCTACAGTACTGAGAGTTTCACTGTTTTTGTCTCTATGTGTGAATGATTAGGTGAGGTGAACCACTGGAATGGGCACCACAATAATCTCTAACGGTCTGCTAGCAGCCGAGAGGTTTAACATGCCGTGGCAATATTCACCCATAATCCTGGATTATCTTTTTGTGTTGTGAATGCACAGCAAAGCTGGGCCGGATACAGGCTATACTTTGGCTCACAGGTACATGCGAGTCTGTATTTGAGCAGGTTTACACTATTTTGTTACGATCTCTAAAATATCTTTATAACACTGTTTACTAACCATCAACTCCCTCACTGTCTTAGTCCAAGTTAGGATTACTGACATAATCGCCTGTCCAACATCGCAAAGAAGACTTTTTAAAATCTCCAACTTCTTAGTGCAGCCTTGTTCTCTCCATTTCTCATTTTGGATTTCTTTAATACAGTATATCATCTTTTTCTTTGTTCTGACATACTGAATATTTGTCGTATATATTATATTAATATATTAATTTCAATTTAAGACAACTGAAGAAAATAAAGTGCCCTCGACTAATATTGGCACCCTTGGTAAATCTGAGCAAAGGTGGCTATGAAAATAAATCCGGGTTCTTTATCCTTTTGATCTTTCGTTTAAAAAATTCACAAAATTCTAAACCATCACTGAAGTAAAACAATTGAAAATGGGGAGAAAAACTCATTGTGAAATAAATGTTTTTCTCCAATACTTGTTAGCCACAATTATTGGCACCCAAT
>JAUMHI010000058.1:6870640-6899556 GCA_032359435.1 Enteromius unitaeniatus | reverse complement strand
ACAGGCCTCTCTCATCTTTTTAAGTGGGAGAACTTGCACAATTGGTGGCTGACTAAATACTTTTTTGCCCCACTGTAGATATCTTAATGATTTTGTTACCTGTTATCAGAAATGTATTAATGATTCCCTTGTTTGTCTGGTGCAGTTCAGCTGTCTGCAGTTCTTCAGAAAAATCCTTTAGGTCCTGCACATTTTTTGCTTCTTCCACCATCTTCTGAATATTATAACAATTTCTAATAATTACTGGATGATATTGATATCCATATCTTTATACAGAGGGTAGTTAAAAATATATACAACTATAAAAGGTGAGAACTCTCACAGATGCTGTAAAAGGAAATACAATGCAATGAGAGCTAAAGCTGTGCAATTATTTCTTGTTTTGTTTAAAGCTCTTATTTTTAGTATATTTGGTACGGCTCCTTTAAAAGCTACATAATATTTTGATGTTCATCATCCAATTTAAACAGTTAATAACCACATTTACATATATCTGAAAAGTTCTACATCTAAAAAAACCCCAAAACAAAACAAGAAAAACCAAAGAATGTACAGGACCTGGAGAATTCTGAAATTCTCAGGACAAAAAATTGTTAAACTGCTTATTCATAATAGTACTAAATAAATAAATAAATAACATGCCCTTTTTATGATCCCTTTTTTTTCTTAATATCTTGCATATTCTGCAATAGGTGTATAAACTTATGAGCAAAACTGTATAATCCAGAGATAAAAACATGTTTACGTAATGGTAAATAAATAATGTGAAACTATTACTTTTTTCAGCACAGCCCTGAATGGGATTAAAAATGAGAAAAGGAAAAAGAGGGAATTTGAAGGATTACGTTTGAAGTTACGTGATGAAATTATTAGTTAAGCTCTTGCATTAAGTCTAACTTTACTTGTAATCCTCTAATAATCTGTTTTAATCTGTTTGGGCTTTGTAGGTGTGCATGTTTCTTTTTTTACTCTTTTAAGGATACCTTTTATATATTTTTACAGAAAATATGGGGTTTTATAAATATTTAATTAAAAAAAAACTGTCAAAAAATGTAGTTTATTATGTAAATAACCTAAATACATTACTGTAGGTTACATCAACAAAATTCATTTTCAAGGGTCAGATCAACTGGAAATAGCTTTTTAAAGCAACAACAGCACCTTTCCACTTTTTTTACAGGTCATTAGCATATAGGGTCTAAATGGAAAATTATTTGGAGGCGTTAGTAAGTGAAATGAAAGACAAAATGTCTGCTAATCGTAACAAATGCTTGAATCGAGTATTTATTTGTTAAGAGTACAACCAAAGGGTTTTCCTTTAAATTGCATCCTGATCTGAACGCAATCCCTTTTCTGCATTACATTATTACACGTGCAGAATTTTAAATTAAATTTATTAGTTTTACAAGAAAATCAGTAATCATTCTGCATAAAAAAAGCAGATTTTTACCTGTGCACGTTAATCTTCTTACATCATGTCCATGGTAATAATAATTCCCTATTTCGTTCCATTAATTTGTATCTTTTCCCACCTTCTGTGCAGCAGTTAAACACAGAAGGTTCTCGTCTCTTTGGTTCAGCATGCAGTTTCCCTCCTTATCCTTTTGCGATTATTTCTGCTTTTCCCCTTTTTTGGTACAATCCTGCCCAAATCTCCTCCTTTTCCTGCCTTTCCTTGGAAATTGGTGTCACACTCTACCAAGAGCATCCATAATCCCTCTTCAGTCCATCTGTTAGCGCTGTCTCCATCTTTCTATCCTGTCTTCTTTTACATTGCTCCAGCGTGCCTTTTTAAACATCCCTCTGTCCCACCTATTCTTCACACCCCTGTACGTCTCTACCACCCCTTACATGTGACCTGTTCTGTCCTGGGACATTACCCACCCCGCCTACGAAAAGTAATCACTCTGTACTACTGAGAATCGCATATTGTCCTTGTCCTTTTAAATCACTTCAACATGAGCTTAGATATGAAAAACATGCATCTAAATTTGTTGCTAAATGTATTTGATGTTCTTATGATTTGCGCCTTAAAAAGTCTCATGAGAGTTTTACAATATTATATACATTTTATTATTTACAAAAAAATAACACAACATATCATTAAGTTATAAAAGCAATCATGATGTGTAAGTGATGTTTTTGATACTGTATTTGTACAGGTGTATAAGTGAAAGAGAGAAAGGGGGAGGGAAAAAAAGCTGAACGATCATCCCCAGGCCTGGGACTTGCAGTAATGGAGAACTAGTTTGCCATCACTTCCAAAACACTGCAAAACAGAGCAGAACAACAAGTTTCTTTATAGACATTAAGGACACTTAATGGGTACTAACACTTGCCAAGCTGTATTTGACAGCAGTGGCAGCACTAATATAAAATAATTTCAGTTTACATACAATTTTCTTACTATGCCAGATGGGACAGAGTAGCATTTCAGGGAAAATTTAATAAATAAATAATTCATACCTCAAAAAGAACACCCACTTCTTGGTCTGGTGATGGAGCAAATGACTGATTGACATAAATAAACTGGTGAGAGAGCAGAGAGATCAAGCATTCAGTACAGAAGAAAAGATAATCATTTCACCTTGATTGGGTTCATAAATACACATGAAAACATTTATATTTTGTAATTATTGAAAAATTGTAACAATTATTTTTTTTAAAAATAGCGAAATATCAAAGACAAAACTGTGAATATTTTTTTAATGATTAGAATGTGTCCTGTCAATGTTATCACACATAAATGCATACATACTATTTTTACCAAGATTTATAGAATACGCCCACTAAAATTTAATTGATACCAAAAAATAGGCATATTTGGATCGAGAATCATTAGATGACATAAAAAGACTCTTTTAATGACAACGCAGCTCCCAAAAATTGTTTAAAAAAAGTTTTAACATTAAGTATAATTCAATATTTTAAAATGTAGAATGATCATCTTTTCTTGTTTAATTTTTACCTTAATATAGGCCTGTGTTGTGCTGAAGGACATGCGTCAGTTGAAACCTCAAAGTATAAACTTTAAAATGGATGTCTCATCTCATTTTAACCATATTTATATATGCTCATATAGACTGCTCTTGATGTAATGAGGTGTCATGGTGGGGGTGAATCACATACCAGCTGTTCACTGGGCTCCAGTTTGAGAAAGCGTGAGATAAACTGAGCTAGTGACTGTACCGTCCTCCCTCTTTCCACAGACCATTTTTTGGTCTTCATGATAGGCGTATCACCTACTGCTTTCAACAGCACATCAACTGAAATATAAAATGAGAATAAAATCATGTTCAGCATGTTTGGACAATGTGTGGACCATACTAATTAAAGGGACTGTTCATCCAAATATAAAAATTATGTCATCATTAACTTTTTTTACAAACCTGTATGAGTTTTTTTTCTTCCATGCTTTACAAATCACTGTCTACCTTCTAATGCTTGGATTCCGACAATTCATTTTTTTTTTAAATCATGATGTGTAAGTGATGTTTTTGATACTGTCTGGGAACAGTTATATAAATGAAAGGGAGAAAAAGGGTTCATGCCAACCTCTATGATACCAACGCAAATAAATGTGAAATATTACTCGGTAATGTCTAATTACCTATTGTTGTACAGGTGATAACACATCACCTACAATAATGGTGCCACAATAAGAACAGTTTAGACCATAAAGTTAATTAACCTTTAGCACTAACTTACTTTAAAGCTATAAAAACAACAACTCTTACAATCCCTGTCAACGTGAAAGAGCACGTGCCTGCTCGGCCAGCCATTGGCTGCCTATAAACACACGGCCACTTCATTGGCTGGCAGAGCAGTCAATCTCCCAGAAATCGCGGAAGTAGCTCGCTAGCGAAATAAACACAGCAGCGTCTAAAAGATTAATGAATAACAGTTTCTCTCGGCATGCATATAACTCCAAAAACATACTCTTTTTCTTCTCATCCGACGCTCCCGTGTGTTCAGTGGCAGCGTGTTGTATCGAAGGGTCATCTTTTTGATTTTCTGTAGGAGACTCTGCGTTGTCAGACATCCTCCGACATACACCAGACAGAGAAGAGGCTTCACCTCCAGGGGCATTACCGCCACCTGCTGGAAAGGAGGGTGGAGCACTTGATGGTCGGATTGGAAGTGCTCATCTTCTTACTTTAGTGAGAGAAAAATAAATAAATAAATAAAATGTATATATATATATATATATATATATATATACACACACACACACATAAATAAATAAATACAAATTCCTGAATTATACTCTTTTCACTTACGTGTGTACATACACACTTATATTAAATTCTATTATTCAGCCTCTTTCAGAAAAATAAGTAAATCCTGAAATATTTATATTTGTTTTGAACTATCTCCTAACAACACTGATATTTTGTCTATCGAAGAGGCGTACTCACACTGAGATGACTTTACAAATTAAAAGTTATGTTGTTTTTTAACAGCTTATCATAAAAATAAAGAAAATATAGGTATATTAAAGATTCGTGTATTGTTCTCTTGTTATTATTATTTTTTTATTTTTTTATTTTTTTTACAAAAGCCTATTATTATTTTTCACAATTAAATGTCTCTGACTTACATTTTTACTCAGTCGCTTTGGTGCATTTCTCACAACAGTACATACATTTGCACAACAGTTAATACATTTCTCAAAACAATTAGTCATGTGTGCACATCATAGTAGCAGTTTCTCATTCCTTCCAACAAACTGCAAATGCTTTTGGACATGCATCAATTGCTTTCGTACAACTCTCTGCTGTTTTATAACGTTATCATTTGCTTATGTCATGTCAGTCAAAATTAACTAAACTCGTGAATGCTGAATATTCATTCCATATAAAACGAATAGTCCTCAATTCATTGCTTGAGTCATTACATACAAAAACTAGTTGTCAAAACCTGTCAAGCAAATTTGAAAAAATTGTTTAAATCTTTTTTTCCTGAAAATGTCTTCTAATTGAATCATTTGCACAATGCTTTGAATACAGTACTTATCATTAGAACTGCAAAGAGCATATGTAGTAAAAATGTGAAACATACATCTTGGACTCACATACCTCACTATATACAGTAATGTCTAACTTTACTGTAGTTTTCAAAGGGCTGTGCAAATACTATATAGTGCTGTCTTGAGCATTTTCAAGACAGAAGTGTCACCAAAATCTAATAATTGTTTTGAGAAATGCATTAACTGTTGTGCAAATTCAAATAGGGTTGTAAGAAATGCACCAAAGCGACTGAGAAAAACTGTAAATTCTATTTTGTTAGCATACCATGAAACTTGGGTGGCAACATTTCCATCACAATGGTTATATAACAAAAACTTGTTCTGGATAACTCTGTCTGACAAGTGTTTAATAGATATGTACGTGTTCTAGTATTAAAGAGATGTAGTGTGTTACACTGTTTAGTTTGATACACTTCTTGGATCCACAATGTTGTATCCCTAAACATTCAAACCCTTCCAAGTATTCCTTTTGGAATCTGGGGAATTTACAGGACAGCAGATACCAATCCGTGTTTATTTAATTATTTTGGAATTGTAAAGGTAAAAATAGATTATGTTAGTGTTCATTCGTGTAAATGGATTTTCTAATCCAGTAAACCACTCCTTCAGTAATGCTGGGTATTATGTGTGATCTCACACTGGCTATACTTCCAGCTATTCATCATTGTATTAGTAACCCTAGTGATAGTGTATTTTAGAGTGACGTAAGCTGTGCTAAGAAAGAGGAAGTGATGTGATGTGATTCATGGCTCAGCTGCAGCATCCTTGAATTCTCTTCCCAGGCAGGAAACCTTGGCCACCAAAGGAGAAAGACGGTCAGCCTTTAGTCTATAATAAACTATATGAAAACCGCATCATATCTGATACATGATTTTAAGCACTATAAATATGTTTTGCTGAAAAACCTGCTATAAAGTACACAATCTTCTACATGTTTTCTGATTTATAGTTTATGTTTTAGTACAGCAGTGTGTTTGTGTGCATAGATAAACTTTTAGCTTAAATAAATCCTGCTCTGTGCGCTTCAATTATAATACTGATGGTGAAAGTGATAGGCTTTACAAGGAGAGATACACAAAGTACAAACAGAGCTTTAGAACAGGTTCTGCTTTCACAAGCTCTGCTTGAAATGTTGACAGACGGGATTCCGAAACGTGTTTCGTTGTGTTTCATCCATGGCAATGAACTAAACACACAACCTACAAATAGCTAGTGCTATATAAAGCTCTATCTATGTGCTTTGTTCACCTTCAACCCTGATCATTCCTGAAATCACTCCCGATTCTACACTAGTCTACGGGTTAGACCATATATCCACACATTAATAACCGAAATCCCTGCGAAATCATTTTGGTCTGCCAGAAAGAAACGCGTTGGCAGAGTCGGTCAGGGCTTTCATTCACTATTTCAGCTGTATCCAGAGCGCTCCCATACAAAACTCACGTCACTTCCTTGCCCATCCCTAAAGGGAAAAAAAGAAATATCGGAGAGAAGAGCGACGCCAGAAAAGTCAGTAAAACAGGGAAAGCGAAAGGTTTTCAAAGAAGCATTTGGTAATAGGAAGAAGAAATAGGCAGAGCCTCACTGATAAGTCAAAGTAAGTGTGAATCCGTCGTTTTGAAGGAAAGCGAGTCCTTGGGCGGGTAACCTAACTTTTGCAGTTACTCCCACTCCTGGAGACCTTCACTGCATGAAGCGAGACTATTTGATATCAAACTGATTTTTATTTTCGCTTTCTTACAGCTTCATTGGACAGGAGGACGCATTCCTGGACTAAAGGCAGGTATTCTGCTTAAAATGATCACGGTTAAGAGTTACTTGGCAGCAATTCATCTATTTCATTATCATCTAATGTGCATTAATTGTACGTGAAAGTTGTTTCATAGTGTTTACCAGCTGAACTAGCCTCTGAGAGTATGGTTTCATGCACGTAGTCAATAGATCTGTTAAAGGAGTCTAGATCCGATTCACTTTCCAGCTGTTGCAGTTGTTTATGGATAGTCCGGGTCTCATAAATGGCGATATTACGCATAAACACGATTCCCAAATGATCCTGCAGTTGATTTTTAACAGCTATAAACAAGGAAACGCGCTATTTATTAAATGTTTTGTCGAAGCAATTAAATATATGGAAGTATTAGAAACTGTCCCTGAGCTTTAAAATAATTCCCTGGGCATCAGAAAACAGTACAATTTCTGTCTGCTCATGAATGTAACTAGTAACTGTTTAATCGGATTGCGTGTTAAAAAGATGTAATGTTTCTCGGAGACTTTGTATCTCGACCTCGCGAGAAAGCTCGAGGGAAGAATGCACTTCACATACAAGTCCGAGCTTGGCTTTCGGCGTCTGTCAGCTCCTCTTTTCACAGCCTTTACGCAATCATACCTCTTTTTTTGCGACGTAATGATTTCATACCTGACTGTGGATAAAATATAAGTATTGTAATCACGTGTCTTATATCTCATAGCTCCCTTAAAATCCAGAGTCCCTCTGAATAAAAACTTAAACAAGATTAAAATTTAATAACAAACATTGAAAATAGGTCTTATAAAATATGAGGATATTATATTATACTCTATTATACTATACCATATTATATTATTAATTTAGAATATAGGATATTCAGTAATGTAACTAAGAGTCAATTACATTTTATTTGTATAATGAATTTAAAAACCTTTACTTACAAGGACCAAATAAAAAACAAGCAATGTTAATCAATAATTAACACATTATTATATAGTGGTTAATTATAAACCATTTTATTGCACTTTCAATGTTTTTTCGACAGTTTTCTTCCTCTGACTTGTAGTTCTGTTTCTCAGTTGCTACCATGCCTCTCCACAAATCATCTTCTCGAACCCCACGTCTGGACCCCACCATGATCTCCGCTCCACTGGGTGATTTCCGTCACACCATGCACATTGGTCGAGGTGGAGACGCTTTTGGTGACACCTCCTTCCTGTCCAGCCATGGCCCCTCCAGTCCTGCTCCCACATCTGTGCAACAACCAGCCATGGCAGCCAACGTAGAAACCACAGACAATAAGATGAACCATAACCATGAAAATGAATACGCAGAAGATACCGGTCCCAATGAGCTCCGGCACTCCGATTCAGTGTCTTCCTTTGACCTCGACTTGGATTTAGGGCCTTCGATTTTAGGAGATGTCCTGGGAGTGATGGACGGACTGACGATGGGTTCTGACAAAGACAACGAAGACGTTTTTAGTCCCAGCAGGAGCACGAGAGATGTGATGATGTCACCAAGGAATGCTGCCAATGAGCAGAGCGAGAGGATGAGGATGGAAAGTATGACCAAAGAGGTGAGCCATCGAGATGAGCAGCTAAATGAGGTGAATGGCGTCAAATCAAAAGGGCTCAGGCCCAAAGTGCGATTCAGCGACAAACGTGATGAGATCATCGGTCGACATCAAGTAATCGAAGGGCTAGATGTGGAAGTTGAAGAAGAAATGGGCTTGAGCCCAAATAAACAGATGCAAGAGATTAGTGGGAGAACGGCTTACGACAAAGACCCAAGACAAGCAGAGGTGGTTAATCGGAGGGAGGACAACTCTCCAAGCCTCTCTTCCTCCGTCAGCTCAGAATATGAGGGAATGTCACCACTGGACCGGAGGAGAGAAGACCAGCATCTTTCAGAAACAGATTCAGAGGAGGAAGGTGCCAACGGACAACAAGGATACACTTTTGAGGACGAATTCGATGATGAGATTGGGCTATAAGAGGACATAGCGTGCGATTTGAGGACCAAAAATAAGCCATTGGCATATAAATCATGACATATGAACAGATTTATTCTTTAAAAAAAACATCCATACAGGGAGAATGAATGAAAATATCTTCTTGAGGCAATAACTGGACATTTTGGAACTTTCCTTTTAGGTTTACAATGGTGTTTGCTCATTTTTGGAACTATTTTATGAAAGTAAGACAACGTTTTTTTATCGAATTTTATATTGAAAGTCTCCCTTGGACAGTGTGATGTCTTACAAAGAATAGCCTATGAACAAACCTATTCATACATTTCCCATGGTCTCAGACATATAATATTGAGCAGTAAATGTTCAGTTTTTCCAGCTCATAACTCTGTTATAGGGCACTTTACCTTTTTCGGTTAAATGGAAACAGCATTAGAGCTAATACCTGCAGTTCAAACAGAATGGAACTAAACGGTGATGCTTAGAATGACAGCTGACCTTTTAAAGCCAAATACTACACACAAAGCTATAAATTATTGTTTATATTATGGTTATCTATAGTGCCTTATATGACAATGTTTTCCATCTTTGTCTTGCTTAGTTTCACTGAAAAGCCAACAATGAACCTTTTCTTTTTGTGGGAAGATGCAAGGTTGCTGCACGCATTCACACATGCTGGAATTTTCTCATGGGAGTTTTCATTATTACATATGCATACGTATCTTAAGATGCAATAAGCAATCAGATTGTGTACTGTTTTTGGAGATGTACTCAAGTGTAAAAATGAAATAGACGTAATAGTTACACTACACAATAGTCTTAAAGTTAAACAGCTGCAAACTGCATAGGTTTTAAACTGTGAATGAAAACATTCTGGTTGATTATTTGACTGTAGCTCTCGACTAGATTCATAAACAGAAGCATGAAAAGTTGGGTTCGTTTTTAAAATGTACTTACTTTCACAGTTGATTTGAATGCCAAAGAATATATAGCAGACAATCAATAATTATTTTACACACAAAACCACTCTGCCAATTGAAATATTGTAGATTGGGCTAGACCAAAATGTGTAACTCAAGTTTTATTCAACTTTTTGTGGCAATTAAAATCGTAATGTGCTGAAGGGAGGCAAATGCATTTCTGTAAGCATGCTATTATTATTGTTTTTTTATTTTTTATTTTAAAGTCAAGTAAATAAAAAACACTATCTTTAACTCCCTCTTATTTTATTTTAAAGGTACAGTATTTAGGATTGACACCGAGTGGTTGAACTAGGTATTGGCATCTCCAGTAATATTGGAGATGTTTTTTTTTCACCTGGCCCCTCGTACTCTGACTTGACGCACACGCAGGTTGCCAAATTGAAGACAGCAACTAGAACAAGTGTAATGACGATGGAATGCGCTGTGTTTATACAGAGCTGGCAACCTAGATGCCGAAACACTACTGACTTTGTGATTAGGAGATAGATGGAGGGTGGCAACATCAGTTGAGGGCTGCAACTGTGCTTTTTAAATTGGAATATCCAGGCTGTACTACTGCTGTCAGCGATACGAGTATTTGAAATTAACATGATTTCTTAATGCCTGTTGAACATAACACAGACATTTTATGATTATTACAATACATTTCTTACATACGGTTCCTTTAATTGCATCAGTGTGGGATCATCTTAAGATATCTTCAGGTTGGATGGATTGATAGATATATGGATGGAATGAAATATATATGAAAATAAGAGTTCAGTTCAAGACCCTATAAAATAAATCTAAATGTAATAATTCTAAATTATGGAATTATTGTTGACTATTTACTAATGCAACATACATGAGCACAAGTCCAGAGTTATTTGTTTTAAAGAACCAGCTAATGATAATGATGAAGTTAAAAAGTAACAATTGCTGGAAGTGGAGTTGAATATTTAAAAAATGTGGGGGAGAAAAAAAAATGTAACCAAGTTCTTTCATCATACTTACACTGGAGGGCATACTACCACATTAAAACCATCTCCTCTTTCCAGCATGGGTCTCATGAGAACTCATCTGTCTTTAAGGAAAATGCAGAGCACTCATGAGGTGATTACAAATCCAAACTGTACAATTTTCTTTTTTGAATGTAACCTGATTTTATGGACTCTTTGCATATGATCTAGGCTTTATTTTTTATATATAATTTACTTAAGTACACTTTTAAGTCATTAACTGAGGCAAAATGTACAGGAAAATTGTTGAAGGAATTGAGCTGCCAGTCATTTTTCATGAAGAAATAAGGACTAACAAAACATTTTTGTGTTTATTATAATGTGAAGGCTACGATGTTTTTGCCCCTTAACATCAGCAGTCTGCCTTGATTAAAACCAAGAGTCTGCCTTTGGTGAAAGACTAAAATAGCGCTCTCTGTTTTGTCCATTTAGTTAAGAGAACTTTTTTTTTTAACTGAATGGCTACTCAAGGAAAAGTAAATATTCAGTAAATATACTGGTGTTATAACTAAAAAAATAAAGTTAATACACAAACAGATTTGTGGATGATTCAGAACGGAGTTTTAACAAGTACAAATTAGTAATTCATCACACAAATTTTTCTGCCTCAAGGAGTTGAAGAAAATGGTTCCAGAAGGGGTAGAAAAATGACAGAAATGCATGAGTCATGCATACCTAGATGTTCCATTCATCCATCTATGGACATTTAAAACTATACACATGCAAATTCTTTCTGCCTGAAACTGTCCACACTCTCTTTCTCTGTCTCTCTTCTCACTCACTCACTCTCAAACACAGTTAAACAGAAATAGTTCTGAAGATGTTGAATCCCGACAGTGCGGTGGAAATGAGAACTCCAGGAATTTGTGGGTGCCAGTGGATCTCCTTCACTTCCTTCTGGCCCTGGTGAAGGAACAGTAGCTGTGGTGGCAGTTGTTTTAAGCCCTCTGCCTGTTCTCCCATGTCACATGACTCCACTGACAGATCCCATTGGCTGACAACATCATCGGCTCCAGAGGCGGCAAACACACTTGAGTCAACAGGGTTCCACTCCACTGAGGTCACAGGAGCACTGTGCTGCTTAAAACTGGCCACTGGACGTCCTGACTGAAAAAAGAAACAAGAATGTGATCAGTTCATAAAGTTAATCAGTTAATAAGAAGTTAATGAACCGAAAAATGTATAACACACAATTATCTGCCCTAATGCTGTTTTTTTTTTTTACTTTTACTGTATTACTGATCCAATAATTGCAGCTTTGGTGAACCCTAGATAATAAAAAACTCTTTGGTCCAAACTTTTGAACATCTAACATAGATCATCTATATTAATTCACAAATAAAACTACTCCAATAATTATTATTGAAAAGATAATTTTAAAGAACACTTTCACAGTGAAAATATGCAAGTAGGTTTCTTTTAACATGCCAGAACAAATTAATTGACACACAGGCAGAAACTAAACGCTTCCGTCTCTTCGTTTGACTCCAGACTGACTAGTTTCATTTAGGGCCCCTTTCATTAAGCCAGGACTAGACCCCATTTAAGAATTTTTAAAAACATGTCTTACAAAAAAAATGCGTTATCTGTGAGCATTTTAAGACCAAACAATGGCAATAATGTATTTTAAGATTTTGCAGTGCAAGCTTTTTCCAGTTAAGACAGCTCTTAACATTTATTTTAATCTAGGACTAGTCTTAATAGGGAAACTGCCCCTTAATGTTTAAGTTGGTAATGCTTTAGCTGAAAAATAAAACATTATTTTTGTTTCCTCTTGCTCATGCCTACCTGGAACTGCCTTAAATCCCAGACCTTCAGGAGGCCATCATCTCCTCCAGACAAAATAAAAGGTTCAGTCCGGTTCCAGCTGATAACATTGACGTCTGAAGAATGGGCTTCGTTGGCTGAGAGCATGGAATTAGGTGGTGCTCTTGTGTCCCAAATGCGAACAGACTGATCCACCGAGCAGGATGCAAAAACCTGGAGATGTGAGAGAAGCACTAATTTAACAATTACATCCAATTTTATTATACAATATTTCAATATAATGATTTTCTTTAGACCGACATACTGAGGCTTCAGTAGGGGACCACTGCAGGTCCTCAACAGACTTGCTGTGTGAGCTGAAAGGCCGTTGGTCAACCTTCCAAGTCCCCCCCTCCTGTGGCTCCCAGACGTGAATGTTCTTCTTGCAGTCACCACTTACCAGGCGTCCTGAGGTAAGTAAACATGAAATGTCTTGAGTCTTAGCCAGTACATGCACACCGATTTTTGTCATGAACATATTTGGTTGTAACGCAAATATATTTCTACCGTTTACGGCTCTTTTTCTACAATGCAAATGATGAAGAACTTCCACACATTCACAGAAAATAGCTACGCTTTGCTTTGAAAAATAAGGTGGATAATATTACAATCCAAATTACACACCTGGTACTTTGGGTGACCAATCAATGGCAAATCCTTCTGACATGTGACCAGAAAAACTGAAGAGAGGCTTGGCTTCCTTCTGCTGCTTGATGAAGGCCGACATCGCTGCCGAACTGTGCACCGCCTCAAGCTGAGGTCGGAGGTCAAAAATCTCCACCTGCCCTTTCTCTGACCAGAGCGCAGCCAATGTCTGTTGCCCTCGCTGGGTGACCTATCAAAGTAAAAAGATCATATCTTTCGATAAGGAGGGAGAAATCTAAGCTGGTTGGAATGGATATTGCTATAATACTTCTCCAGAATTATGAAAACATTAATACGAGTAAATACGACAGTAAATAGACTCACTCTGACTCTGTTGATCCCACCATAATGTGGCATCATGGCCAGCTCCAATTGTGGTTTCTTCTCCTCGTCCTCCTCATCTTCATCACTTTCTTCATCACTGCTTTCATTTTCATCTTTATCTTTTTCAGTTTCATGAAGATTGTGCATGCGCATGACAATAAGCCTGGATAGAGATGAAAAAGTCAACATCTATGGAAGCCAAGGATAATAATAGTAGACGTTTGTTGCAGAACAATAAAAGTAGTAAGCTCTGACAGCATTCATGTCAGTGTACCTGTTGCTTAAAGCGGTGTCCGACTGAGTACCAGCACACAGAATCATAGAGAGAGGAAACTGCTCCCGCCCTTCTCCTTCACCATCACGCACCACATCAAAACTCAGGCATGGGGCACCTGCAGGGCAATGACAAGTTTGCTTATAATAAATGAATTTCAGAATATAGCAGGTATTGGAAATGAAGTTTTTCAGTTTTTGTTAGAAATACACACTGGAATAAAAACTAAAACAAACAAACAAAAAAGAAAATGATGTGCAAACAATAATATGTTGAATGAAAAACTTCTTAATCTCAATTGTAATATTTTTTAATATGCATGTTATTTGTTACATTTTTATTGAGCACAACAATTCATACTAATTTTGTGAAGAAAAA
The DNA here is from genome assembly GCA_032359435.1 of Enteromius unitaeniatus. NCBI lineage: Eukaryota > Metazoa > Chordata > Actinopteri > Cypriniformes > Cyprinidae > Enteromius > Enteromius unitaeniatus. The sequence continues at coordinate 6,885,400 of JAUMHI010000058.1, read as the reverse complement.
ACACTATTTGTGAGAATACTGTTTGTTTTACTGCCTTTTATATTCATCGTTTATCATTACTGTTATTACTTCACATTCATTTTACAGCAATGAAAATACTCCAAAGTAAAATGTTAAACTAACTGTAAACAGATTATAATAATACATATTTTATTATTGTCATTTATTATTATTGCACTGCAAATATGCAGCCTACATTGAGGATCACCAAGTGATCGTGACATTACTAGCCGTACACGGACCACGCATGTTTATGTTTAGTGGCCGGGGATGGTGTTGAGCACTGACCGGTCTGGCACTCGTGAAACAAGCGGTAAGCGGAGCGGTCCATTTCCAGCTCTTCTCCCGGCTTGAGTGGCTCCAGACCGGGGACATAGACTTTCCCCTCTCCATCCCCGTTCTGTCCTTCTCCCTCCATATCATCCGCGTCGCTTCCACTCGCCTCCATGTCCTCAAACTCATCATCCTCTTGAGGCAACGTGTCTTCACCGGCCGCGGACATTTTGAGAGAGTGGAGGACTTCCGCTTCAGTCCACGTGATTTAAAGCGCACGCGGAGCCCTGCAGAGTTCGACAGGGCTCAAGTCACTCAAACAGATGTTTTCCAGAAAATGTTCTTACCTTTTATGTATTTTTTGCGTCTCAGACTTTTTTCGGGCTGAGATATAATCACCAGCTTGACGGTTTTAACTTGGTGGATCCATACTTAACATGAAATAACAATACTTCTAAAGGAAGCTTAGTTAATGTTAAGTTGCAGCATTTACTAATATTACAATCAAAGCTGTATCTGTAAATAATTAATAGACGAACTTTAATAAATAAACTAACTAACTTTAATAAATGAACAGTGTAACAGAATTGCTCATTATTGTTGGTAAATGCAACATTACCTAGCATGATCTTACTGTAATGTAATACTGTAATACCATGGTTTAGGAAGGTTTTACAACCAGGGGCCAGTTGCATAAACTTAGCCTTCGTTTTAGTGTCTTAAGAGCTAGTCTGACCAACTAACGTTAGCAGTTAGCCAAAAGTAATCTGTTTTATTTTTTGTATTTACCTTATACTAATATAAATTTATTATGTAACTGAATTTTAAATAAACTGTGAGCAGTCTTAAAGATTTAGCTGACTAACTTTTAAGACTAGTCTTCAACTGCGGCCTCAGGCCAAGGCTTGCAGCTGGTTTAACTTACCAGTATGACCAACCAAAAACTGTTCAAATCCCCTAAGAAACAAGGCAAATAGACCAGCAAACCAGTTTAGGCTGGTTTAAGCTGAATTTATTTTCCCCCAGCAGGGTTGGCCTGTGGTTTGGCCCAGTTGTGCTAATCCAAGCAAACCGTTTCTAACATTTAATTAAAATAGTAAAATCCTGCATTGTTATGAACAATATCCTTGAACAACAATAACAGCTAAAATGTAATTTATTGCATGTTGGCTTGGAAATTTTGTTTTATGTGTGTTTTCGAGATGTACCAGCCACCAGCTGTATAGGCTTTATTGTGGTAGAGCAGCAAAACTGTGAACAAAAGGTCTCTGTGGTGGCCTGTTGTTTGTCTCTCCACTCAACTGATACTACAGAAAGTCCTTATACACACACTCCCACAAACAAAAGAAGTATAGTCAATTCATGCAAACACTGAACTGATTTCAAAATTTTATTTCTATATAAAAATCTACACTTAAGAACAGACAACACATGTATACCAAAAACAGACAGATTGTTAAAATCATTTGAGTAAAACATTGCTTGTAGTAACCTTCTCTAAGGCAAAACAACAATACTTGTAAACATGACTTATGTAACCCCTTTGTAAATATCTTTTTCAGAAAGTAGCTTGCTTAAGCTGGTTCCTAAGCCACAGTATTATTTAATATGGCTTGGATTTACTGTAGTACATGAGTGTAGTTTTTTTCCTCTTGAACACAGAGCGATAAGCAGAGACTTTTGGCTTCATGTATTCTTTACCTTTTCACTACATTCAATGTTAAAACATTCAGTCGACAGGTTTAACCTGAATTATAACAGATGACACATAATTCACTGCAGAAGATTACAGAAAACTGGATAAGTGATACAGACAGTCAGTGCAAAGACATGATGCAGGAAAAAAACCCATCATACACATGCATGAAAGAGGGCATCATATTGGCTGTGTGTCTGTTTCCAGAACATCCCTTTCCTCCAACATGCATCTAGAAATCATGAGCCGTATCCAGAGAGCAACTTCTCTGAAATCTCATATAAATCAGTATAAAACAACAGTGAATTACAATAGCTGTCCTTTCAAAGTAAAGCCTCCTTTTGGCTAAGTTTTGTGGCATGTTTAAAATTATTTCTCACCTTTACCAGATCAGACCTGATATTATGCATAGAAAATAAAATGTCCAATGAGAGAAACCTTGGAAAAGTGTCTCCCTATAGCCATTAGTCGGACCCTGGTGGAATATTTTACCTTTCTCTCCTTCTATCACATGCTCATCCACATGTTCATGGTTCTCCACATTCTCTTCCTCCTCTGACGGTGTAGTTTCGTGATTCTCTTCACTAGGTGTGGGAAAGATGCAGTGATGCTTTTTAAAATCACAGTTCAGACTGAGCCAACGTGTGAAGAGGAATGAAGTGAAGGAGAGAAGATCTTCAGGCGATGATTGAACAGATGGGAAAGCAGAGATATCTGGATGATCTGGAATTTTCTGTTTACGAAAAGATAGAAAACACTAACCACAAGAGATCTACAATCTATCAAACTTGAAGGCGTGTTGATAAAACATCTGGGAAAAAAAAGGTACAGTGGCAAGACGTATGGCATGAACGTGTGTGTGAGTGTGTATCAGGTCAGCTTCTGGACCTATTTTCTGAGAGTGTATGATAGCGTACCTCTTTTGCTATATTTTCCAGTGTGACAATCAGCTCGCTGATGAATCTGTGTTTGAGGTGAACTCTACTGAGATGCCGGAAGAGCTGAGACCAGGAATTGGACAGGAACGCAGCAGCACTGAACACACAACACTAAACTCACACACAGAGAGAGACAGGGGTGTAGTTTTTAGTTCGGCTACTAGGAGCAAAACTAGCTTACCAAACATTTTTCATTTGGGGTCAGTAACAAATAAGGAAGGCCGAGATGATAAAACAGAAGAAAATCTAGGTTAATTACATGTTCAATTGTATGTAATTACAAGTTCTTACAAACCTAATCTACTTATTCTTCTCGCTTATATTTTGTTTAGGCCTACACCATATTCAACATATCATGACTCAAACACAAGATTCCAGCCATAGAATAGTTAAATTCTTTCTTTGCTCCATGAATTCAAAGAGTGTTTATAATTAAATCACTATTTTCACATTTTGTCAAGCATTAGAGTTATGGGTATCAAGAATTCTTAAAAAGTGTTTTATTAAAAAAAATAAAAATGATTAAAAAGAGATTTAAAAGGGTCCAGAATTACTGTACGTAGGTTACAGACTTTTATCCTGCAGACAATATTACAAAAATTCTAAACAATATAGCTTGCTGTTTTTTTTATTTAATGAAAATGACTATTTTCAATGATTGCATTTATTTATTTATTTATTTACAGACTCATTAATTCATTTGCAATCTCGCAATACACACCATGTGATAGTATAGGCCCTGTAAAACATCAAAACTCCTGATTAATCACGCTCATTAAGTTTATTACATTTACTGTCTGTGACAGGGCTGCATGCACAATGTATTTTTGAATATGAATCATAAAAAGAGCATCACATCACTGAGCCACTGAAGCGTCAGTCTTACCGTCTCATTGCACAGCGCGCTCTCGTTGAAATAGTGAGACACGACGTAGTTCTTTGGAAACACCTGTGGCTGCAATAAATATATTTTACAATGTCAAAAAATACGAACTATTTATTTAACATGCACGGGCTTCTCAACAAATGCGCAGCTCAACAATAATCAGGTCAGTACAAAAGTGACGGGGGACAGATCAATGCGATCGCGAGCTGTCTAGGTTATTAAACAGAGGTCTTAAACATCGAAACTCACGAATCCGGACGCTTTTTCCATGTGTATAGTGTCTTGAAGATTTCTGATCGTCGTCTTCATAAAATCATCGCACCCACTTCCTTGAACAGTCAATATTGATAGAAGTAACAGCACTGAAAGGCAAAGGTAAACAATGTGGGTTCAGAGCATTAAAAGCTCTAAAATGCTTTTCGTCACGTTACCTGTTGGTGACATGCTTCTACCGGCCAATGTGGGCCATATTCCCCATGTTCTTCTTAACCAAGTCGTTTTGCACGACAGATTGCTGCAGAAAGGTTGTGGAAGAATCTCGGTGTGAGTGAGTTTCCCAGCTGCCTTCTTTCAGAAGCTACTAACCCAGGTCTCTTCTTCCTCTCACTGCTGCACTTTCTCCTGGATCCCACAGCTGCTCTCCATTCTGACTCTCTCTGGCTCAATCCCAGCCAGGCACTTGGAAAATCCCAAACTTCAAATGCAAAACCTCTGATGGACAACAAGATGGTCCCCTATTTCCTGTGGGATTTTAGTTTCCTGTTGCTTTTGCTCTCACTTTCCTTCTTCCTTTTCAGTAAGTGAGTGTTTTTAAGCTTTAATTTCCAGCAAGTGAGCAAGACACTGTGAAGGAGCAAACAGTGTGGAGACAGCTTGCTCACTGAAAGTGAAAGTCGTGGCGGTTCAATCTCTCCCCCTGCTCTTTAAAGCTCCCCACCCCTTTACTTCATTAGACAGCATGCACTCCCCCCTCTTCTGCTCTCTTTATCAGTACTCAATGCACGGCCTTTCCCGGGCTTAGTCATGCACTCTGGCAGTCTGTTTTTAATTTTCCCTCCTCCTCACTCCAGTCTCCGTGTCTGTTGCTCCCTCAATCCCACAGTTTATCATCTGAATGATGACTAAGCATCTGAGCTTTCATGACTGTAGTAAAAGGAAGTTATATTTCATCAGATACAAGTTTATATAATTCACACTATTCCAGATTAGTCATTGTCAAGCATGTGATGCCTATAAACTGGGGAGGATTCAACCATGCTGTCATTTAGATAGACAAAGCAGGCAGTTTGTAGTATTTGGTTCAAATACAGTCACATGAGAGACTGCATCAAAGATACATTGTTCTTAGGGCATAATGCATTCAAATGCATTGCATTGAAAAAAAGGATTTGGAGTAGTAATATGATGAATTCAAAAAAACGGTAAAGTGTAATAAGCAAGCACATGTTTCAGCACAAATGCAAAATAGAGAACGTCTATGCCATCGGGAATAAAGGATTACATGTATGAATAAAAGTTGCCACGAATCAGCCTGTGTAGACAGGAAGGAATATCTTGCAGCCCTCAGGGTAACATTGATTCCTCTGCACACATTTACACCCGCTCACCACATTTGACAAAATTTGTACACATTTTAAATGCAAAAAAAGATGAGTTGATAAGTGTGATATTGTCCAAAAATGATTAGGTCTCATGATAGAAGGGATTACCCTAGAACCTGATCCTTTCAGTAACTCCCATACCACCTTGAAACACAACTTCCTTACGCAAGAGCTGCTTAGGGTGGACTATTTGCACATTGTTTATTGCATGACACTAAATCTTGTAGTACACTGAAACAAGCTAAAAAAAATTATAATGGGTTTAAGGGGATTTCTGCATAACCCAGAATCTCTCTCATGACAATAATTACATGTATAGCGCTATTTCTACCCTACCGTATGATGCTGATGAACTGAACTGAGGTCAGTAGCTGGTATAACCACATTGCTGTAATATACAATAGTAATTAATAAAGAAAAAACGTAACTCTTTGGTTTACAAGCATCACAGTCTTTATTAAGCATGTGTAAGATTAAATTAAAAGCTGTTTATTTACAATAAGTTATCAAATAACGATAAAATTGTTCGTAAAATACAAATTCTCTTTCAGACAATTCAGATTGGAAAAAATTGATGATGAATTACAATAGGCAAGCCTCAAACAGTATCATGTCAACTGATACTCTGCCTAGTTCCCATGAAGTCAATGGACCATGTGCTCTACTAGACACAGCGAAAAAAGATAGAAAATGGACATGTCTATGCATGACGGTAAAACAACATTCCATTTAAATGCACATGTGTAAGTAAAACGTTTTTGAGGCTCCAATCACAATGATAGCTTTTACTTTCTCTCTGTACTATGCAGAAAAACACATTCTCAGGCCTGGCCCCCTGTTCCCGTAATTGACACACACACGCGCACCCACACATTCCTTTCATCTAACTCTAGCAATGAGTCTATTGTCCCCTTTCTCTCTCTCACTGGCTCAGAGTTCTCTCTCCACCTCTGACTGCTGTCATTAGATGGCTCTTATAGAGCTTGCTTAGTCCTGTCATCCAAAACTTAAGAAGACGCACATTGTCCTCTTCCCCGGGCCCTGTGGCACCCAGCAGAGCTAAAACCTTTTGAGTGTCCTCTTTACCTCTGCCGTCCACCTTGGAGAACTTAAACAACACTTTTACTTTGCTGTAAAAAAAAGAAAAAAAGAAGACCATGTGAGGAGAGGAAGCGCAGGAACGATAAACAGACAAGAGGAAAACAGGGCTTGTTAATTGGGGGGAAGTGAGTAAGTGATTGAAAGGAGGAAAAGGAAGAATTACAGGAAACTGGAAAAACTTTAACTTTATGTCTGCTACACGACTTAGAAAGTGTCTGAAATAAAAATAATGGCACATTCTGTGCATCCTTGGGTGCTATTTTGACACAAGCCTTTACATTTATATTCTATTATTTCTAATACAAACTATATTTAAATAATTAAACATATAATTATTTATCAGGGTTCCCGGTGTCACACATTTGTAACTGTTGAAAAATGGCTAACCTCATGTACAATAAATAGGAATAGAAAATGAAACTGTTCATAATATTATAAAAAAACATTAGAATAACTTTTAAATTACTTTTAATAAAACATGTTTAAGAGTTTTGGGTCCTATTTATAAAAAGTGCCCTATAGAAAAAATGTTAAAGTACTTATATTAAGCATAGTTTTCATTTAATTATCATTCGAAAATATTTAACAAAACAAATTATATGAATCTAAATTAATATTGTACTAATAATGTACTTTTATTTAGCAAGGATGCAGTAAATTGATGGAAAGTGACAGTAAAGACATGCAAAATGCCACAAAAGAGTTCTATTTAAGATTTTCTAGTCTATAGAAAAAATGCGAATTTACTTCATCCACTCTTCTTTCAGGCAGAGTAAGCAGAGAGAGACCACCTCCACCGACAAATTCTCATTCGAAAGAGCCACTTCAATCTTATTCAACAGAGATGGACCTGAGAGAAAGACAAACCATGAGGAAAAACACTGTGTACAAATGCAAAATTCAATAAATAGTGCGTGTGTAAAAAGCGGTGTGTCTGCACTACTGAGGTTTGTTTTCAAGCGTTACCTTTTTCTGTTGGTTGTGTGTTTGCACTGCTGATGTTGAACTGATATAGTGAGAGAACGTCATCATCCGAAACAGGATTTATACAACCACGCTCAACATTAAGTACATCCACCAGCACGGAAAACTCTGGAAGATAGATTGAGAAAGAGAGACAAATAGGGAAAGGAGTTAGACTATGTACATACACAATGAGTGTTGAACCTTGAGCTGAACCAGACACTAAGTTATGAAACAACTTCACTGTTTAGAAAGAAAACAGTCACACAGAAGTTGTGAAATAAGATGTAACTCACATTCTCCAATACCCCAATCCGTGTGTCCGTTTCATCATGTTATAAAAACAATATGTGCACTTGAATTGCTGAATAAGGATCATCAGAGCACTGCTGTCATTTCTAAGTGTGACTGATTGAGTGTTAATGTTTGTATATGTCTGACCCGACGCAATCTCAGCTTCAGCAGCGCCACAAGGATGAGAACAGGATACACTAGGTTAATTGGTTCAAATTCCTCAGTGCTTGGATCTTAGGATTTCCTTTTTATTCTGGTGTTTTCTGAAAGTTGTGAAAATTCTCTAGCTCTGCGAGGCCAAAATTACGGTGACCGGGAGGGGACGTCTTCAGTTCACGAGATCGTTTTTTCGAGGTAACAACATCCTTATGTGGTGGCCTCCAGATGCTATGGTGAGGGAACGAGAAAAGTATGTCGTTCTCTCAACATAAGAAGTTTATTGCATAAACACACCTGCGTGATCATAACAACCCATAGCAAACAAAAGTCAGAATTTTATTATAGGCTATAAATATAACAGGCTAATAATAATGTTGTTGATGTTAATGATGATGCTGATAATTATTACGAAGACGGTGCATTAATGGACATTTAATATTAATGCATGTATGTATTAATGATAAATTGTGTTTAGCCTACATTGCATGCATAGCGCTTTTCACAAAACATAAAAAAATATTAAATATTTTTTATAATACAATCATTCTTATAATATTTAATATTAATTCAAAATAGAATATTACCGAATCCATCTTTGATGCTAAACACCATTTATATTAAGTTTATGATAAAAAAATATTACATTAATATTAAATGTCCATTAACGCATCGTCTTCGTAATGATTATCAGCATCATCAACAACAACAACATGATTATTATTATTAAATTCACATCATTTAAAATGCAGTTTAAAACATTGAATTAAATATATTTCATGTTATTTCTGCGAGTGAATAATTATTAATAGAGTCTAATGGCTAGTGTAGCCGTTGGATCATCTTTTTCGTTGAGGAATTAATTATTAACGAATTTTTATTTGCAAATGAAAACACAACATGCTTATTTATCATCAGGCACAGGCATAAACTGCAATCTTCAATCATTAAATATACTACCAAAAACTATACAAAACGTTAATTGGGTATACACCTATACTCCGGAAATAAATATAAAAATATAGCCAAGACATATTTTTTCCCTCACCATAGCATCTGGAGGCCACCATCTTGTGTCCACAACATAATGTCACGTTCCCACGAAGTAATAAGTCGTGGCCACGCCAAAACTAAGTGAACCGAAGATGTCCCGTCCCGGTCACCATACAAAATACACAAAAGAGGATTTGCAGTGAAATAAAAGATACCTGAAGAGCTAACATGGGCTGGGATTGGTACATCTGGGCTAAGGCCAAGGAAGTTGCATCGATATGCTTCTTCATAGTGGGGACTGTACTGAACTGCTCGGACACAGCCAACTGGAAGCAAAGCCTGTGAAACAGACAGAAATGAGGGTCAGAACTGAAAGAGCAAGCTTTCAGCACCTACTTGAAACATACTTCTAGATGATGGATCCTTTTTCAGCGCATCCGTTAAACATCTATAATGGAATATTATAATATTTTATATTATTAAAAAAGTACATGTGTTTAGCATTTTGTTTAACTATTTTTTAATACATGAATAGCACAAACAAATTATTAAATATATATCTGAAATATATTTTTTACATTTGAAAGGAACTATGTAAATAAAAATACTTTTTATTTAATACTTTTTCCAAAAAACATGAATTGTTTTGCCAATGCATTTAAGTAAAGGAACTAGAAACTAATGTAGTCAAGTTTGTCTAAACATTTGCCTGGCAGTTTATAACATCTAACAAACGTATTCTTTTATGGTGCAGACCTGCATTACATGAGTGGGCAAAGGTATTTGGCTGACCTTCAGCACATTGAAAGCTGACTGGATAAGACATGGGTCTGCACCTCTCCAAATGACTTGATTTCCCATAAGCACATGCCATGCCAGCTGTCGGAAATCACTGGCACCCAGGACCTGTTATTAATCAGATATAGCACAGTCAAATATATGTATTTGAACAAAATCTGATTTCTGTAACATTTATTTACCTGTCTTAAATGTCTCAGTGATTTGAACTTTGGCCCAAGAAGATCCTCTTGTCTTCCGTCATCAAATTGAAAATCTTTAGCCTGCACACTCTCCGATTGGCTGGGCTGTGGGTTAGTCCCGCCCCCTTCAGCACCATCCCAGCCACTCATCTCTTCCTCTTGCTCTGTGAAAGAATTATACATAATGTTGCTGAGAAAAAAAAATGTAATCCTGAAATCTACAGTATAACGTGACAATATGATTGAAAGACGAACAAAGTTGAAAAATCACTGAATCACTGTTTGTTTGTGAGTGTCAGAAGCAGAAGTTTGGGAAAGGAAAATGTGGGTCATTTGGAAAATCAATTTGTTAGCAGACACACTAATTAAAATGGTGCTATGGAATCAATAGTGTCTCATGGCAAACAAAAATCAGCTTATTTTGTTGCAGAAAAAAGATGCAGAGTATTTTCTGCAATTTCTTGCAAAATTTAAATGTTAACATTTTGAAACAGTACTTCTGCAGTAATTATTTAGCATGCTCAGTGCATTCGTTTTACCAGTTTGTCTTTCAATGAGAACGAGCGTGTCTTCTGTGGGTGCCCCCTCTAAAAGCTTCTCTGTCAGCCGACTGCCACAAGCTTTCAGCAACCTAAAATAAAGATCATTAAAAACAAAGTCATAGAAAGTTTAATGATTTTTAAAAAAGCATAGGCCTATATTGTATGCGTCTTACAATTACTTTTGCTCCAGTGAGTCACAATTATGAAACATAATTAATATTGTCAAACAATTAATCACATATACGTGTGTTGTGTATATTTATTAAGCAGCATATATTCTGCAAATACTTACATGAATTTACATGTGTACATTTATTTTTATGTAATTTGTATTCTATATAAATAGATTTAATCATAACATAAACATTTCTCTTAAATATGTGCGTGTGTATATATTTACATTATATAAATAATAAATATACACAGTACACAAGTATACATTATAGAAACAAATTGTTTTGGATCGCAATTAATACTTGTTTAACTACTATTAACTTAAACACTCGTGAAATAAAGAAAACGTTTGCATTTGTAAGATATACAGTTTCTTAATTATAAGACATAGTCAGAATTTGATAAATAAAGTTGCAGCTGTGAAATGTAAAGTTATGAGAATATAAGTTGTAAGTCGTAATACGAGTTATGAAGTTATATTAAAGGAATAGTTCACCCAAAAATCAAAATGACCCCATATTACGTCATTTCTGTGAGAAATAAAGTTGCAAATGTGACATATAAAATGTTGCAATTAAAAGTTAGTCACAAAATGAGTCTAAAAATGATCAATGCCTCTTTTTGCCGTGTTTTCCATACCAGCTGAATGAGGAGTGCAGACTAGCCCACAGGTTGGGGTGCTGGGTTAGGGATGTGAGAGAGCGGGCTGCATTTCCGCTGCGCTGAGGGAACACTGCCGGAGAGAAGGCGCTGTTCATACGCACAGCCCTCTGAGGACAAACACACTGCTCACTGTCAAACACCTGCAAGGCAACAAACACGCCAAACCGTTGTATTTTCAGCCCTAGGAGGAACATATCACTCTCTGCTCTAAAGTGGTGCTGCAGCCCAGCAGTACCTTGAGTGCTGTGTTCTGTAGACTCTGAATGGTCAGTCGCAGGTGGCGCAACAGGAATGGCCAGGAGTTGATGAGGTAGATCCTGTCCATGGCTACCACGACAATGCTGTACCAGCGCTGGAAGCCCCGTGCCAGGCTGTCTTTAATGAAAAAAGTATGAGAGAAAACGAATCCGTGCTGTTCATCTCCAAAGAAGATGGGGCCCTCTCGACCAGGACAGACCTGCAAGAGCAGATAATATATACTTTTTACACAGGTGCATGCTTTTTCAAGGGGTGTTTAGAACATGATTTTGTGTATTTAGGGAAATGCAATGTGATTATGCGATTTAAGGTGCAAAAAACACTATTTTTCCACATACTGTAAATTATTGTTCTCCTCTAAAAAAAGCAAGTCGTGCTCTGATTGGCCAGTTATCCAGTGCACTGTGGTTGGACAAAAACCGCAAACGTCTGACAAAAATGTTACGCCCCTTAGACACGGTATCAAACTTATGATACAAAAACAATGAAGGCCATTACAAACTAGGCATTTGTTGCATCTAGTGCAGACATAACTACTGTTTATCATGACTTCAAACTGTCTTTTTATGCATATTGATGTATCGCGCCTCGTAAACATAAAACTATTTCTGCATTTGTGATTGGAGAAATTACAAACAACAAGCATTACTCTAAAACGCATGTTTAAATAGTAAGTAGCATTTTCTTTTAATAAGAAAATGTAACTTACGTGAATGTTATGAGTCAGAAGCGCTGAACTGTTCTTACTTTGTAGTCTCTATGGTTTTAGGAGTCCGTCCTCCATAAATACGCTGAACACACTCTAATATTTGGCTGTAAATACTACTGATTTCTAGTTGTGTCCTCTTTTGGAAGAACGAGGGAAGTAGCTTCCTCCTTCGGTCTTTGTGTGAACATTTGGGCAGTGTTATGAAACTAAACCCACTCTGTGACGTAGAAAACTGGGGGCGTGTTTAAACAAGCTGTTTTAGAGGAGTGCGGACAAGTCATAACTTTTATAAAGAATACCTCTTTGGTTGTGAGACTGGGTCTTATCTAAGCACTTGTAGAAGCTTGGAGAGCTTGTAGAAGTAAGAAGTTAGAAGTAAACATAAATGTATACATACCTCACAGCTCAGGCTGCGCACACATGCTTGTCGCACGATACTGAAGAGCTGTGGCTGGCGTGGGTGTTGGTGGCTCAGATAGCGGATTGCCGTCTCACTGTCCACACTCACAAAGCCTGGGTGAGATGCAGGTAGGGAGCGACAACCCTGGAGAGGGAAAGATAGATATTAGACATTATGGTAAATCACTTTTTTTGGTTTACAAATAAATTCATGTGGCAAGGTTATTTCTCACTTACTTCACACATGTCAGCTCTCTGTGTGGCAGAGCTGTTAGCTCTCATGGTGAGCCCTTCGCCCTCTCTGTCCGCCTCTCTGTCCCTGTCCCCAGGAATGGCTGGACCAGGCTGTGGAGGGGATGGGGATGGAGGGTGGACAGCCTCTGTACAGAATAGTGTGCGCGGGCCATGGAGTTCACAGAAGTGGCACAGGGCAACTAAAGCATTCATCTGGAGGGAATTAAAGGTCATATGATAATAAGCAATTATTATTATGCATTTCAAAAGAATGAGGGTAAGTTTAAGAAATGGTTAATAAACCAGAACAGGCATTAAATGTTAAACAAAAGTAAGGAAGATGTTGACTATGGCAGTAACTGTTAACTAGTGTATATATATATATATATATATTCAGTATTATAACTACTGTATATATTTTATTCAGACTACAGGATAGAAAACCTTCAAAATATACATTTAAGTATTTATTACATGACACATTTTTATTAATTTTAATAATACGTGTAGATTTCAATTCCAATACATTTATTTACACGCCCTTTTCTGCAAATTAGCCTATTTCTTTCTTACGTAAAATATAAGCACTTCAGTAGCATTTACATGAACATGATTTATAAAAATGTGTTCCTAAAAATTCAGTTCTTCCTAAACGTTGAAAGCATTCTGTAATTTATTCAGAGAAAAAAAGAATTATCCCTCAGTAAAAACATGACAACTCTATTGTGTAAACAAAACGAAATAATGTTTGAATCTGGCTTTATCTTATGGTCAGATTTCTCTTCTAAAATGTATACATGCCAATTAATATACATAATATAATCTACACATTTCAACATAACGTAATACAACATGTAGACAATATAAATAATGTACTGCAATTAATTAATAACAGGGAAAGTGTGTGAATTGTCACACGTGGTGTCTTGCCTGAAATGAAAAGCAATTTTAAAAGAAATGTAATGAGTTAGATAAAGGGAAATACATGCTCCTTACCTTTCCCCGCTGGGCACAGCTCTAGCTTCGACTGGTACAAGTAAACTAACCAGAGCAAGACATTGCAGTGGAGTATAGACACCATCAGCTGTCTACAGGCTCTGTGTGCTGTATCTCATTTATTTCTATCCAGCATAAATAGTACACTTTCCTCACCGATGTGGTTTACTCAGTCGTCGCTAAAATACGATGATAATTATTAATTGTATTTTGTTTACATTGTTAGGTCCATCCTTTCCAGTCTTTCTTGTGTGTCATGTGATGGGAAGTCACGCGCTCAGATCACAGCACCGTGCGCGTGACTCGCACAGCTGCCCCTGTCTCTCACCCTGAACAGCCAAAGATACTGCCCCAAAAACCCATTCGTGTGTTTTTCTGTTGTAGTTACATGGTGGCACCGTGTACATGTTCGCGGTTTCGAGTGATTTAATTGATTTAGTCTCTTCCGTAATTCCAGCGCCCCTGATCCATGAATGAATCTTTTGTAGAATGGAATCTTTTCGATGATTCAAATGAACCGGTCTAAATGAATCGCTCACGAATCATAAGGTGTGTTCAAATCGGCTGCCGCCTTACAGAGCAATGCATTCTGGTAACATCATTTGTCTTTTTTATTTATTTATTTATTTATTTTTATTTTATCAGAACAGCTTACAACAGTATTTAACAGCAACATATAAGACAATACAAACAAAAACAAAGAGGGGGATACATTTAACAAGTATACAGCATGTACCTTACAACTTACACATAATATTTTTTAACAATCGAGATGTTTTTATACATTTCTTGTTGCTAGTGATTGAGGTTAAAGATTCAAAAAAAATTTTAAGGTCTTTACAAAAAAAATTAAATGAGGGAGTGATAGACATTATTTTTGTCTTATGAATATGAAACTTCCCAA
>JAUMHI010000058.1:6791525-6852104 GCA_032359435.1 Enteromius unitaeniatus | reverse complement strand
ACTTACTTCTCACTGTTCTCAGGTCAAATATTTATATGCGATTAATTTCGATTAATTAATTACAAAGCCTCTAATTAATAAGATACATTTTTTTAATCGAGTCCCGGCCTTATTATTATAATAATAATAAAGTATTGGGTGCTTGGTTGTCTTTTCTTCTTAGTAATTTTCCGTCCTCTCTTTCCACAGACTCTCCTGGTCCTCTCCAGCTTCTCCGCCATTGCTCTCGTCCTCTCGTTACTCGTAGTTCTCTCCTTCCTCATCCACTACTGCTGCTGCCATCGTGGTGAAGGGGGCCGGGATGCAGAGGAAGAAGAGGAAGACGATGATGCCAGCGGTGGCCATGGATACAGCGGCAGAAAGGGGCGGGGCATCTGCTGTGTCACATGGGTGTCGGTAGCAGCCGTCACATTGTGTTGGTAATGCCTGTTAATGACAGTAATTCTCAGATGCCAGTGATTACTCTCTGTTGAGCAGACGTTTTTAATTCAGAAGATAACAGAAGCTCTTGAACAAGCTGTACTGCAAAACACATCCTTAAGATTTGCAATGCTTTTACGGCTCGCCCTTCGGGCACAATAGTCATACAATGCAAAAATGACATTTATTTTTTATATGTAGACACATGAATTACAGAGCAGAATACCAGAGAAAGGGTTAGTGAATAAAATGAAATATTAGAAATGTTCCCTACTGGATTTAACACACGCCAAATCGTGCTTTCACACAGAATGAGAAAACTGCTTCTCTTAATAGCAACAACCTTAAACTTACCGCCCATGTTTAACGCTAAACAGTAACTTTTATCCCACTTCTAGACTTGTGTTATAAAGATATCATGCTTTGTTCTTAATAAAGCTGTTTCATTTGCACATTTGCAAGGGATGGTTTCCTTCAATTATGTTTTCTCAGTGCACATATACTGGCAGAACACCAGCCCGTTTAATATATTCAGAGCTATGAATATGAAACCAAAAAGTTTTTCATGCCTCATTGAGCTGAACCATCAGCATGATGTATTAACGTTCTTGAAGTCGCACGTAAATTAGTGTTGTTTCTGTGAGAGCTGGTTTGGTTTGCTGTGTGCGTGATGTTCTAATGCGGCACGAGTTCCGCCCCCATGACATCACCCCCTTCCCATCCACGTTGACCTCTTTTTCTGAAGGATTCAAAGGCTTGAAGCTGATTTACAGATGACTGCATACATGCACACCTTTACTGCTTACATTGCGATTATAAATTCAAAAAATGTGTTTCTGCTTTCTTTGGCTTAATCTGGGTCAAACAGTTCGCTAGAGACTGAGATTTGCTATTTTTAGCAGGTTGGAAAGGATTGGACAAGCATCTGGCCCAAGCAATAATCTGAAGATTTGAATGTGAAATAGATATGTAAATGAGTGGATTTTTTAGTGTGCTTGCGTTGCAACCAATTTAATAGGAAAACTACCTTTTAAAACGTGTCCGATTTTCTTTTTAAGAAATGTATACTTTTATTTAGCAAGGATGCATTACTTTGATCAAATGTGACAGTAAAGATATTTAAATATTGTTACAAATATTTCTATTTTGAGTGAATGCTGTTTTAAAAATTTCTAACAAAGAAACAGAAAGAAAAAGTTCACATAAATATTGAGCAGGGCAACTTTTATCAATCAATAAAAAATGTATTTCAGTCCTCACAGACATCTTTTCATAATATAAAATAAATAAACATAATTACAGAAAAAGGTGTAAGCCGAAGCACCTTCATACATAATTAACTGATGAGTGACACTTTTCATTAAATTTGATATTACAACAAGCAAGCAATCCTTTTAACAGTTATTTTATCAACATTTTTAATAGAAAAAAACTGTTTCTTGAGCACCAAGTCAGCAGAGAATGATTTCTGAAGGAAAATTCAACTTTGCCATGATGAGAATAAATTATATATCTTAAAATACATTAAATTAGAACAGTTTTTAATGTAATTAAATTAAATCCCACTATGTTCTTACTGTATTTTTGATCAAATAAATGCAGCCTTGTTAAGCTTGAGAGACTTCTTTAAAATAAAAAATGTGTAAATGTACATTATCTAGCTTAAATATGTCTCATTTCCCCCTTTTTGATTCCCTGTTAATGTTCTCTTTCCACCCTCTCACTTTCTCTTTCTTTGTCTTCTCTCCTTGTTTCCTTGTTCATATTTCTGCTTTTTGTAGTGTTGCCATAGGCATCGGTTTCTACGGCAACAGTGAGGCGAACGATGGGATGTATCAGTTGACCTCATCCTTGCTCACTGCCAATTACACACTGGCTTCCATCGATCTTCTGGTGAGAACACAAACACACACACACGCTCATACATACACAAAAGCTTATTCCATCAATCTCCTTAAGCACCAGGGGACCAAAAGAAATGCAGGGCGCTCAGAAAACACACTAAATGGTTTTATTACACTGTGATTGCAAGTAAGCGATCGTGGGAATTCAAAGTGAGAGAGTTTTTGAGCGTGTTTGTGTGTGAACGAGTGAGATATAATCCTCTCTGGGTATTGATTTAGCTGGTTGCTCATATGGCAATCGATGAATGCATGTCAATCTGATTAATGACCTACTTTACTTCTACTGTACTCTCCCTCCGTTCCAACTTTTCCATTCTGTTGGCCTTTATCTTCTATATCTTTTCCACGACTCTTATGTAGTCCAAGTCAGATCTGAATACAAATGCATTGGGTTCATTCAAAGCAAAGAATCTTCTCCCAGGTTTCAGACACCGTAGTCGAGCTGCAGAAGTCTGTCTCAGGGCCCTTGACCTCCATGGAGGAAGTGTTCGGTGGGCATAAGCCGGCACTCGTTCCAACACGCTCTTGCAGGCGTCTGTCAGAGCGAGTCATGTCTCTCCTCTCCAACCTGACACTGGGAAGAGGTCTGATCCCCATTGCAGATGGATTTTACAGGGCGAATGGAAGTGAAAGCATAGTGGGAGCGCTCACCCCGGCACCTCCTTCTGTTGCTCCCACTCTCACTCCATCCGCCAACAGCATCCCTGCACCCTTCTCCCCTGGCTGGGCAGCAAACACACTCATGGTGAATGAAGACTACAGGTGAGGAGACGTCAAAGACGTGAGTGCTAATAGAAAAAGAGAAAATTAGGGAAGCAAAATATCCAGATTGGTGAGTTCAGTGCTTGTAAATGCTGAAATTCAACTGATTATAAATATATAACAAATATATGCCTTTATAATATATTTTTATATATTTTAAGCTTGTTTTTATGTTTGAATATATTAGATGGTCATCAATTCTGTCATTAATTTCTCACCCTCATCGTTCCAAACCCATAAAATCTTTGTTCATCTTTAAAACACAATTCAAGATATTTATGATGAAATCCGAGAGCTTTCTGACCCTGCATAGACACCAATGCAACTGAAATGTTGAAAGCCTAAAGGTAGGAAAGCCATCATTCAAATAGTCGTTCAACCATTATGAGATGAAGCTACTGTAAGATTTTTAAGACTTTTTGTGTGCAAAAATACAAAGAAAATAACTATTCAACAATTTCCTTTTTACCGTGTCAGTCTTTAACCCGCATTCATGACAGTACCACATTGCATTTCCTCTGCTTGCTACGTAACAAGGTACAGTGCATCCCGGGTTTCTTTGCGCACAATAGGTAGGCTTGTATCTTAAAATATGGTTTTGTCGCATGGACAAAAATATGGTTTTGTCGCATGCACTATTTTAACAATATCCCTACTATGTTTTTAGGCCTTGAATGTGGTAGTTACACATGTGTAATATATCCTAATGGATAGGAAGTTGGACCTGTAACCCAAAGGTTGTGGGTTCGAGTCCCAGGTCTGGCAGGGATTGTATCAAGCACTTGTAGGCAAGTCAAGTCACTTCACTTTACTGATGTCTATGGAGGGTCAGAAAGCGGATTTCATGAACAATATCTTAATTTGTGTTCAGAAGATGAATAAAGGTCTTACACATGGGTGATTAATTAATCTGTCCTTTAATGTTAAAATGTAATTTATTTCTATAATTTGTAGCAGCAACATTTCCTCTTATTATCAGTGTTTAAAACAATTGAGCTGCCTAATGTACTCGCAAAAAAAGAAATGTGCAAAAAAAGGGGTTAACAACTTGTCACTGGGGCAGTACACGTTTGTACCTTCTTTATTCATGTATACCTTGGAGCATTAATATGTATTTTAACGTAGTAATATTTGCTATTATGAACCCTTTCGGGGTAAAGACATGTCACTTTCAGGGTACTGCTCCACGGATAAATGACACTTTTTGCAGATTGTAAAAAAACTGCTTAATGTGGCAGCACATTTCATTGCATTATGCAAATGTAAATATGAATAAATGATGAAAATAATGCAAAATTAATTGGTTTTCTGCAGTAGTCTCAATCTTGTCTGCCTTTTGCAACTGTGACGAAAATATATTTTGGACTCTGTGTGTAGGTTTTGAGATTTCACTGCACTGAAGATGTCTGTGTTTGTTGTTTAGGTGGCTGTCGTACGTGCTGCTGCTTTTACTGGATCTGGTGGTGTGTTTCTTTATTCTTCTGGGTTTAGCCAAACAGGCCCGCTGGCTACTTATCCTGTGAGTAACAACCATTGCTGACCTGCTTTAAGTGTTTAGTAGTTTTGACATGCACACTGTATTCTTGCATAATGTAAATCAGTCAGTGCATTTATTATGTATATTATGTATCTGAAATCCCCAAGATAGAAAATGCTTGCAGAAAACAGGTTTTATTTTTGCTTACGGACATCCACTCTGGCACAGAGAGGCAGATGGTTAAAAATGTGTGTGCACTCATTTGCAGGATGACAGTGCTGGCCTGGTTGGCTCTGTTTCTGAGTTGGGGTTCTCTCGGCCTGGAGACAGCCACAGTGGTGGTGAGTATTCAGGCAGCGTCTATCCTGACAGAAAAACAACAGCTCTCCACAAGCGGACATCCAGCACAGAATACTGCCATCTGTGTGTGAATAAGTGTGTGTGTAAGAGTGTGTCAGCGTGCTTTGCAGAGACATGTGTGTTCACTGAGAAATCCAGCTCTGTGAATGTGACTTTTTAAGTTTTAAAAGGTCACACCAGCCAAGATGCAGTCACTTATTGTGTGCTTACGAAAGAGGGAGAGAGGAAAAAAGTGTGTTTGTGCACGTTATAATGAAAAAGGTTTTCCACTCTGGGAACTCAGCAGGCATGGCACAGTCCCAAAAAGGCAGGAAAATAGGGCAGAGATTAAAGATTCAAAGTGTGTGTGTATCTGAGTGCGTGTGTGTTTCTTTTAAAAAAGAGAAGAAATAAAAAGGATGCTGTGCCGAAGATGAGAATAAGAGGTCTTAAAAGGAACTGGAAAATAAGAGTGATACTGAGTGTTTTAGAGAGGAATACAGCAGTAATAGACTTAAACTGGAAAGAAAATATATACATAAGGGCAAAATTATAAATGCAAATACACTATTGTTCAACAGTTTTTTTGTTAAAGAAATTAGTTATTTTAATCAGCAGAGATGCACTAAAAGTATCAGTAAAGACATTTATATTTCTATTTATGCAAAAAATAGTTATAAGAAATATTTCTTGTGCACCAAATAAGCATATTATTGATTTCTGAAGAATTAAAAGGATTTCCGGAGTAATGGCTGCTGAAAATTCAACTTTGCCATCATAGGAATACAGTACATTTCAAAATATATTAAAGTGCTTATTTTAAATTGTAATAATATTTCAAAATATCACTGCATTTTTGGTCCAATAAATGCAGCGTTGGTGAGCATAAAATAAAGAAATATGTAAAAATATCAAATCCAGACTGGAATGATAAATATTAAGCGTCAGCAATATAAATCTAACCTAAAATCTTAACGGCAAAGAATGAAAGAAAGAAAGTGACAGGAAGAGATGGCAGTTGCTGGCCTTCAGTATAAGTGTTTCATTGTCCATATCCAGCCAGCAGTAACAATTGCCCAGTGCTCCCTTTTTGTAACACATACGCACACACATACTCACGTTTTCTGTCCTCTTTTGTCACTCTCTCTCTCTTTCTCCTGACCCTCTTCAGTCCTCTCGTGAAGCTCTTGTAATATTGAGTCCTATTCACTTTGATTAATCACCCACATTCCATAAAGGAAAGAAAGTGTGTGTTAAAGAGACAGACAGAGTGGACAAGAGGAAAGGTGGAAAACTGGATGAGTGATGAGATTTGCATGTGTGTCAGTGAATACTGTAGATCAATAGCAGTTAGAGTCTTGGGACAGACAGACCGAGGGAAGTATGTCACTTGGTCACTGTGTCACACTGTTAACATCTCTCTACTGTATTTGCTTTTGCTCAATTCCCTTTCTTGCTCTTTTTTTCTCTCTCTCTCCTTCTCTTTTTCTCTCTCAGGCCCTGAGTGATTTTTGCTTTGACCCAAACACTTTTGTGCTTAACTCCACTCACTTCAACTCTAGGACAAGTACAGGTGCGGTACAGCTCTTTCATACACAACTGCTCTGTTTCAAAACCTATTGAGCTGCCTACGTAGGGCATCAGTTACACACTACCAATATGAAAGCTGTACAAAAAGGCAGGTTAATTAAAGGGTTAGTTCACCCCAAAGTGAATATTCTGTAATCAATTACTCACCCTCAAACCCGTAAAATCTTCGGGAACACAAATTAAGATCTAATTGAGAGCTATCTGACCCTCCATAGACAGCAACACAACTGAAACGATCCAGCTCCAGAAACGTAACGTTAGTGAATGCATCTGTAAAACAGGACATGTGACATCAAGTGGCTCAACTTCAGTTTTGCGGTGACATTTAAATAGCATATTATAATAATGTGTTTATACAGGGCAAGCACAACACACAGGAAGTGGAATGCGAAAAACATGCAAAAATGCAAAGTGGACCAGTGGAATACAAAACTGTGTTTTGTGTGAACGGCCCTCGGGAGGCAGCTGTCTATGTAGGCAGTAGGCAGTGATACTCATTAAGTTTTGGAACTGTCTATCTGCCTTCATCTCTGACGCATACGCAGTCTTACCCACGTCTTCAAACTGATTTTTCTCGTTCTCTCTCTTCTTTCTAAATAGAAGTCCTGGATTATTTCCTAACCTGCAGCAGGAAAATGAGCAGCCCTTTTCAACAGGTGCGCGATCTTGTTACATGATGTGGCAGATGGTGATGTCATAGAGATTACTAAAGGAGTAAAAAATAGAATGTTAATGAAATCACAAGAATTTCCCAAATATAAGGAATTATAATGATGTCACAAAGAACAGATTAAGATTAAAAAGCAATGCCATTTATGTCATGGTGGGGATGAACAGAATAAAGAGGATTATGACATTATAATCAAGATTTTGTAATCAAGATCTAGACTGACAATGATTTTTGGGAGCTGAGGAATGAAGAATGGAATTTGATTATTATAACGACAATATAATAAGAAAGACTAGTTTCACACTGACAGCATTCCTGATACATAATAGAACTGCTGCTCTTTAGAAAAAAGAAAGTGTATTAAATATTTCCTTTAATAACGCCCCCAAATAATACGTTGAGAGATATTATATTGCTTCATAAAAGCAATCTCTATTTTCTTCCTTAAAATTAAGCTCAGTGCCTATTATTTTATATGGTTTTATATATTACTATTTTAGTTTTAGTAATTTTGTTTTGTTGTTGAGTTAATGTAATATGTCTTTTTTTTATTAATTTCCTATTTATTACTTATTCGTTATTTTAGTACATAAAGTGAAACTAAATGAAAATGGGAAATTTTACCTTGACAAATAGCTGAAATAAAATAATATTTTGTTATTTATTTAACATTAATATTTAGTTTATATTTGGTATATATATATATATATATATAAATATATTATAATTATATTAACTATAATATACAACTTAACTATATAACTATATATATATATATATACATAATAAATACAATTATTATTTTTATTATTATTTATTTATTATTTTATTAAATTACAATTTATATTATTTTAGATTTATTATATATTTTCATATATATATATATATATACATACAGTGGGTACGGAAAGTATTCAGACCCCCTTAAATTTTTCCCTCTTTGTTATATTGCAGCTATTTGCTAAAAAACTTTCCTCATTAATGTACACACAACACCCCATATTGACAGAAAAACACAAAATTGTTGACATTTTTGCAGATTTATTAAAAAAGAAAAACTGAAATATCACATGGTGCTTCGTATTTAGTAGAAGCACCCTTTTGATCGAATTCAGCCATGAGTCTGTTTGGGAAGTTTTTCACACCTGGATTTAGGGATCCTCTGCCATTCCTCCTTGTAGATCCTCTCCAGTTCTGTCAGGTTGGTTGGTAAACGTTGGTGGACAGCCATCTTCAGGTGTTTTTTAGCATACTCCGTGCAGGCTTTAATGTGTCTTACACTGAGGAGAGGCTTTGTCGGGACACTCCACAGACACTCCCCGACTGGTGGAGAGCTTAACAAAGACTGAAAAATGTAAGGGGGTCTGAATACTTTTCGTACCCACTGTAAATATATAGTTATATATATATATAATTATATGTATAAATATTAACATTTGGTTATTAACATATGGTTTTAGTAAACTATGATACCCTTGGTGTGAAAAAGGCCTTGAAGGGAAGTAAAAATGCACTTACAGTTTTTAGCCTGTGAAATTCAGTTAAATCAGCAAAATTCTGTTTGTTGAACTGGTATAAGATTCTGACCCAGTCCCAGAGAGCGCTTTCCAGCATCCACTCTCACCTTTCCAGTCTGGAGAGAGATGCCCTCCCACGCTTTCCAAAGGCAGAGGTATGTTAACCCTCAATACCACACTGTGTCCGTCACTGACAGAAAAGATCAATAGCAGCCATACAGTAAAGTTGATGCAACATGCTGCTTAGCTGCTGTGTTGTTTTCCCTTTTAGAAGTCTCTGAGGGAAGTGCAGCAAATCCTCAACACCACCGAGGGCAACTTCCACCAGCTGGTTGCACTTCTCAACTGTCGAGGGCTGAACAAGGTAACCATAGCAACCTGTTCTCCAGCTCAGCCTGACTGCGGGATTGATGTGCAAACTGCCTCAATCCACTACTGTTTTCACGTCACTCTCTCAGGATTACGTGGACTCTCTGAAAGGCCTGTGCTATGATGGGATGGAGGGGTTGCTCTATCTTTCGCTGTACTCGTTTCTCTCAGCTTTGGCGTTCACGGCTATTCTTTGCTCCCTCCCTGGAGCCTGGAGGAGTTTCCACAGGTGAGGTGATGTTCATCTCTCCACCCTGTCCGACATCCCATCTGCTGCTGTTTTCACTACGTAATATTAGCATGGTGTTAGTTATTCTAATTAGTTAATGGATGAGAGGCATAAAAAGTAGTGTTGCTTTTGATTTAAATAATATTATGTCATTATTTAATTTATATATAATTTGGTATTTATTTATTATTATATTATATATTTATTATTAAGAAAATAAAATATGAAGAGGAAAAATTAATAAAACTACATTTTTATAATTTACAATTCTGTAAACATTCTTTTTCAGTAACAAAAAAATTATAATAATAATTTCTCAGTATTTCCAATTTTGCAGGGATTACTTGGGATGAGATTTTAGTTTTTTATGGTACACACATTTGCATGTTCACAATTTTCTGATGTAAGTTATTGGTCATATGGTAGGTAGGTAAACAAATAAAATACATAATATATTTGTATAAAATTAGTTAAATTTAAAATACAATACAAATAGGTCCATAATATATATATATATATATATATATATATATAGCTTTTTCATGATTTTTATTATTTCTTTTAAATTTACAGATTTATGATGTAATTAATAATCATAATAATAATAATATCTTCCTTATCTTTTCTATATATATATATATATATATATTACTTTAATTTTGCATTTTTATGATTTAGATAATAATTGACTTCAGCTCATGAACAGTTCTCCCACAAACTTATTTTTACATTTCTTTGTTTTATATTTTTTCACGTTTTGTTTTGATTAGATTAGATTGAATAACAGTTGGATAATAATTGTTAATGTGGCTCAGACTTTTGCACTCCACTGTGTTTCTGAATGTGCATATTGCTTTAAATTCTTGTTTTTTAAACACAGGAAAATACTCAAGACAAGAGAATATCATCTTTATGTCAAATTGCTATCCAGGATGTATCTGTAACTTGAATAAGATACTCACTAGAAACCTGAAAAATGTTAGATTTTTTATGCAAAAGAAGTTACATATTTCCTCACAAACAGAAGCAGCCAGATGTTAATGGAGGTGGGCCACTCGGTCAGGGTCGACTCAACTCCACTATAGTTTGTCAGAAATGGGCCTGTGGTAACAACCGAGAAATGTGATCTTAAGGGCATTAGTGCTTATAAATGCACTTCACTCCTTTTATCTGGATATGGTATTAATGTCACTATAACCATTAGTTCAGAAAGCTCAGTCACTTACCATTGATTCAGTCCGACTAGCTACTCTTCCTCCAAGTGCCTGGCAAATCCTTTTTTTTTTCAAGTATCAGAGGTGGCTGCGGTGTTTAATTGCAGTAAAACTGTGTTTAGAGCACAAACTCCATTTAGATGGCAGATGCATAGATTACTGAAATGGCAAAGAGGAGCGAGACAGATTAAAGGATTACTTCTAGACTGGGATTATTTGATTTCATGACAATATCTACATGTATGAAGTTAAGAGAGATTTTTCAATAAATGTCTTTAAAGCCTTTGTTTTGCACATAACATATAGCAGATAAAACGTAAATGCATTTCATGACGTATTCTTCACTTTGTTTGTTGTATAATTCTCATTGGATGGCAGTGATTCAGAGGACTACGAGGACTCCGACAGCGAAAGCGAGGACCCCTTCACTTCTCATCAGGCACGTAGACAGACGGCCACGGGCTCCCAGCGAGGGGCCTTGCCCCCCTTCTATAGTTACCAGGGGGCCGGCTGGACTCCCCCCTTTTCTAGCGCGCCTCCGTTACCGTGAGTAACACATACACAGACACACAGACAGACAGACAGAACGACCCTACCCATACACCACCATCAGCTTGTGTAGATCACCCACACAGAGATGAACAGCACTGCCTCAATTATTCTTTCCTTTTATTATTTAATCAATTATTTATTACTATTTAATTATCTCCTAACTGCCTGAATTACTAGGAGTGCCACTTAAAAATATATATATTTTTATTATTATTATTGAAAATTAAAATGTTGTTTTTTAAAAACTGACAAATAAATACACATTCGTAACTATATGTAACAATAAAATAATACAATAAAAAAAATATATTTTATCTTTTTTTTTTTTTTTAATTTAAAGGATTTAAAGTAATGCTAGGCAACAATTATTTGCGATAAATCGCATCCAAAGTAAATGTTTATATAATATATGTGTGTGTGCTGTGTTTATTTATTATGTACATATAAAGACACACGCATACAGTATATATTTTGAAGATATTTATATGTATTTACACCTATATATTTATATGTATAATTGTTATTATATATTAAATGTATAAACGTAACATTTTCCTTTTGGGTGTATTTATATATACATGTTAAATATGAAATAACAGTACACACATTATTATTTACAGAATTTATTATTTACAATATTAATTTATTTCTTTTTTTTATTTACTCCTTGCCCAGCACTAATATAAAGTAATGAAAAGTAATGTTACAAAAGATTTCTGTTCCAAATAAATGGTTTTCTTTTGTTTTCTACTATTTATCAAAAAAAAAGGTTTCCACAAAAAGATGAAGCAGCACAACTGATAATAATAAGAAGTGTTTCTTGAGCAAAATATTAGAATATAAGAATTATTTCTGAAGATTGGTGTAATGATGCTGAATAATAATAAAAGCGTTATAATAAATTACATTTTCAAATGAAAACGTGTAATAATTCATAATGTTATATAATATTTCACTCTATGTTTGGTCAAATAAATGCAGCATGTATTGTTAAGACGGTAGTGTATTTTTAAACATTAAATAATAAATAATATTATAAAATATGTACGTTTATTTGTCAGTATTGTTGAGGCTTGTTTTTAAGTGGCACTTCCAGTCTTCTAAGTTTAGGTATTAGAAATACACTGATTCTTGTTGTATTCTTGAGCAGCTGTGCATCAGGGTTGCACTCTGAATGACCTTTGCACTATCAAACACATTCATAGGCTCATATACATAAAAATGCAGAAACAAGTGTCATCCATCGCAGACACATCAAGCTCCAGTCACACACAGACAGGCAGACAGGCAGGTGTTAGATGGAGCGCACAGACAGACAGACGAACACAAACACATGCACACACAGACAGACACACAGACAGGTCTACATGTCAAGCACAGTCTAGCTAAAAAAACAGACATGAGTCCAGAGGTCTGTCTGTCTGTGTGTCCGTCTATCGGTCTGTCCCTCATTGCAAGACAGACATAGATCCTCCAATCAGAGACGATGCACAATATAGGTAAAGTCCCGCCCCCTCCGATATTTCTGTCCGCTGTCAAAAATCATGCTGTCCGAACCACATCACTCTTTCAAATCTATTGCAGTCTTTCTCCCTGCTTTTGAACTTTCCCTGTTTCTCTCTCTTTGAATGATTCTGTTCTGAAAGACCATATTTGCTGTTTTCATAAAACTAGATCCATACTTCTTTTCACCTCATTCACATTTCCATGTGCTTTCATATGAATGTCTTTAAAAATAAACAGAAATTATATATTCTAAATTTGTACATTCCTGGAATTCATTCCGGAATTGAAACATTCTTGTGTCCTTTTGGAAAAAGATCTAAAGATTCTAAAAAGTGAAAATGTCACATCTCTCTAACTCTCTTCCACCTTTTCTCTTCCTGTTTCCGCCCTGGATCCCTGGATCCTTCCCTGTGTCCCTTTGTTGTGGCATGTCATTCTCTCTCCGTCTCTCTCCATCATCCCCTTCTCCGGGTTCCTCTCTGCGCCTCTCTCTTTCTCTATGCAGGACTCCAAACGTTTCCTCCAATGGCAACCCTGGTTATGAGAACCTGCCTTTGAGTGACAGGCAGTCCCCACCCCCCTCTGTGAGTTCCCTTGTCTTTGTCACATCACTGCGATCTGTGGCATTCTCATGATTCATTGTGTTAAGATTCAGACAGACTGATCCGACTAAATGACCTTTCACTAAGCCCCGCCTTGAAACGTTACTGACAAACCGCAATCCACCATGTTATCAGACTAACTTTTGCTATTTTTTAATAAAAAAATATATCCTATAAAAGTCTTGTTTGTTTAGTTGATATTTAGTAGAATGTGTTCACTAACACGAGCAAAAATTAGGGTTGGTGCAATTAACTAATATATCATGTCTCTTGTGCTCACTAAGGCTGCATTTATCTGATCAAAAATACAGTAAAAACCGTAATATGTTGAAATAATATTACAGTATTATTATATATTAAATTATTATAATTATTATATATTACATTATTAGTGCTGTCAAACGATAAATTGCAAATAATCACATTCAAAAGAAAAGTTTTTGTGTTTACTGTGTATATTTGTTACGGATATATAAATACTAGGGATGCAATGGTACAGTGAGCCCACGGCTCGGTTTCTGGCCACGGTAACGATGCGTCAATATTACTGTACAGTACTGTATGTGAGCTCTAACATAGCGGGAGGTCATTTGCCCTTTCTATTTCAAGTTATCAAGGTACAGAGACGATATTAAATGTAAAAAAAAGATTAAAAACACAACATTTATTTTTTAAGGGCAAAAAAACCTGACAATATAAAAAGTGAAGAATAAAGGGAAATATAAACATGAACATTATTCAAATAAATATTGACAGCAACAAGAAAATACTTTTCTAAAACACCATCAGAACAAACAACAATAATAACAACAAAGTGTATCACTAAGTGGTGGACAATTGTCCATTTCACTAATTGGTGAGGTAGCATCACAAAGTGCCGTCCAGTCAGGATAATTGTGTGACGCACACACTTCAGGAATGCCCATCTTGACCTATTACAACAGGTCATTAAAAAAAGTCTATTTCAGCTTCACTCTTACTCGCGTCGTAAAGTTCTGGAATAATTTTGCTGCTAAAATGTTAACCTATGCAGCCTGAGCCAGAAACAGAATTGATTTGTTCATCTCTCGAGGCTTCTGGTTTTTTGAGTCGTTCGTTCATCACGTGACAGCCCCGTAACGTAAACCTATGCAGCCTGAGCCGTGCGCGACTGAACAAATCACTCCAACGAGACGATTCGTTTTTCCGGAGTCACATTAAAGATACGTACAAAAATGAACGAATTGTTCAAGAACGACCCATCACTAGTCTGGAGAAGTTCTGCCCATCGCCTGATTGTCTATGCACTTAATACACAGAAAATGCCCATTTTAATTCAAATGAATGTTTAATGCCTCAAATAGGCTACCGAAATATCATGGTTCGTGTAGGTGTGCCAAACCGAACGGTTCGATAAAGAACCGAAAACCGTTGCATCCCTAATAAATCCAAACACTGGCTTGTATATATTTAGGAAAAAAAATTAATTTTAGATTTTAAATATATTTTTATATATAAATTATATGAATATATTATTTTGTATTCAGTTAATCACAATGAATCGTGTAACCGCGCTAGTTTTAATGTAAATTGAAATTAATTAACTTGTAATTTATTCTTTTGATGTTAAGCTGAATTTTTAGCATCATTACTTCAGTCTTTAGTGTCACGTGATCTTTCATGTTTATGTTTACTTTATATATATATATATATATATATACAAAAAATAGCATTGCATGTAGAAACAATATTCATTTAATTTTAATCACTTTTTACCTGAAAAAAGTCTCCAGTTCATTCCAGTGGGACATTCTGAAAAACTCACCTTGGTTAGTGACAGTAACTAAGGGGGCGGAGCTTAGTAAAGGTATAAATCTCTCTCTATATGTATATATATATATATATATATATATAGTGAGAAAACAACAGTAGGATACATAAGAAATTGTTTTCATTGTATGCATTCATGATTTTGTTTTTTGAATGAATTTTTTTTTTTTCTTTGTTCTCTCCTCCACTCGCGGCTCCGGCTCCGTCTCATCTTCCGTGTGGTTTTCTGAAAGTACAGTACTCTCCCAGCATGCTGACTGGCTACGGAGGCAGTCAATCACACCCCAACCCGTCCCATTCAAGAAACCTGTACTCACACTGATTATTTTTCTGTATAGTAGAAAAGAAAAGATATAGAGCAGGGTTTAGTTTTCATATGGATGGACACTTTATGACTGGACTAATTTAAAACTCTAGATGTTAAATATCTGTGTGTAACGTCAGTACCATTTGGGTGTAAGAGACAGAAAAAGATGCGTGGTCCTATCACTTCCTGTCTCTCTAGTGTCATGCTGTACATAGCTGGTGGAAACGAGATGGTATTGACGTTACAGTAGTGGTCTATTTTTAAATGTATAACCACTTTATTTTGGAGTTTTTATATTGTTACATGTAGTCACAGATACATAGTGGCGATGGCACAATTTCTTTGTATGATTATGCAGTTTTTTCTTCACCTTTCTTTCTTTTGTTTTTTAAATATTTGACAGGACCCTATTTTATAAGTGGCAATTCTGTATTACCTTGTATACCCCCTGATACTATATGATTATTTATTTATATAAATATATGAATATATATATTCACTGTATAAACGTTTGATTGTTAATGCATTTTGATGATCAAAGAAAAAAAAAAGTGTAAAACATTGTTGAGGGATAGTGTCCGCTTCCTCTGCTGGCTCTGAGCAATACAACTGCGTTTTGCCATTTGCAATACAATGGCCACAATGTAAGCAGCAATAATCATCAGGACATCTTGCAAACACCATCTGTGTCTGTGTGTGTCAGAGGTTCTCATGCCATGTTCAGTATATAGCGTATATAGAGATATATATTTATATATATATATATATATATATATATATATATATACACATTTGAAATTGCATCGGTCCCTTCTCTTGGCTATCAACCTGTTGTTAATCCTTAAAAAAAAATTGTTTCTATGGTTTAATGCTCCTTTTGAATGGCATCCTTTTTCACTACAGAGTCTAATATAAATGAAATAAAATACAGTAACAAAAGCGGAATGTCTGAAAATGTCTTTACAGCTGCTGACGCAAACACAAGCATGCTGCTAAACAAACCTATACCTGGTTATTACCTGCAATAGGTGAGACGGATTAGCCCCTATAAAATGTTGTTTTTGTTACTTATTAAATAATATTGTTTAAATTATACATGAACTACTTGGCATGTCTAACCTTATTAAGCACCACATGTTATTCTATTCATGCCCAATATTGAATCAATTAATTGCAAGTTAATTTTCACAATTACAGCTTTTACTCTTTTAGAAAAAAAATGTATTGTTAACTTAAACCTTTATTAATTGACATAAATCTGACCAAAATAAATAGTGATATATTGACTTAGCAATTGAAATAAAACAAAAAGTACTCAAATGATTAAAACTGAAAGAAAAGAAACTACAAATGGAGCTAAATAGAAATGTCAAATATTATTATGAAAATAATGACTAAAACCTAAACTGAAATCTGAATATAAAAATAAAACAAGCTCAAAAATTAATAAATACTATTATAAATAATGAAACAGCTGCTATCTAGCCCCTTTTTCAGATTAAACAGCTTCATATATATATATATATATATATATAAAAATGTATAATATACAGTGGTCAACATTTGAAGTGGATCAAAACCTTTCATCAAAGTTGTCCTAAAATCAACCTATTCTTGTATTTATTAGGTTTTGATCCACTTCAAATGTTGACTACTGTATATATATATATATATATATATATATACACACACACATATATTTATCAATTTTGGGCACTTTTTGTGGCATATGTAAGTGCAGGTTAATTTTCGACCCAGCTCTGGAAAGGATCATGTTAAATGACTGATTCAACGACTTGATTAAATATCATTTATATGATATTAAAATCCAGCTCTGACAACAGAACATTAATAAAAAAAAACATTAGTAACTACACAAAAACAATTTCAAACGGCTCCAAGTAGAAATTCAAATAAATAACAAATCAAATTTATTCAGTTTCCCTCCATTTGGTGGTTTTCACTGAGTCGATGTAAATGAGGCAGTTTTCTAGAGAGCCTGAAAGAGTAAAGTACGTGAGCATGAGATAGAGCTACAATCTCTTACCTCCTTCGTTTATGCATAGTAAGATGTACACTGACGTCTAAAAGGCAATGAACCATACATACGTGAACTCTAAAGTACCATTTCTGTGCATAGTTGTAACACAAATCTTTGATCTACTTCAGCAGTGGAGTGCATAGATAGAGATAAAGTGAGAGATGGTAGTTCCTGAGAGGAGAGAAAGAGAAAAGAGGAGAGTGACGCGGCTGGCACAGATATAGTAGTGTCTCCCACAAGCTCAGCCAGTGTGACTTCAGAGAAACAGCTCCTTCATAAGAAGCAGCACTAGATCATTCTCTCGGACTTCTCTTCGTGTGGATGACTGCGAGCATCTTCCTGTAGTGCTGCTCTCCATAAAGCTTCTCGGCGCTCCAGTCTTCCTCCGCCATCACTCCACGTTGAGAGAGAAAGAGAGAGAGAATGTTCGGTTTCATCACTTCCTGCTGTCGTCCGCTTTTAGCCACGTCCCGTCTTCGTCTACTTCCTTTTGGACGACAAGGAGCATTTCTGCAACATCCTGAGAAAGCTGCTCAGTGAGAAATGACCTGGGAGGAGGAAGAATCGATAAAAACAAAGATCATGTTTTATTGGGTTTCATCTGGCACTCTCAAAACTAGTTATTGACTTTCTCACATTAAAATCATTTTAGCTTACGTTAGTGTGTATTTATTAGAGTCTATGCAGTAAGGTTATGTTGTATTAGAGATTCTGAACAAACCAGTTGTTTAAGTGAGCCTACTATAGTCTGATTCATGAACAAATGATTCTTTTGAGCTGGTTCTTTTTTTTTTTAGGGAATCGGAATCATGCAGCGCAACCTCTGCTGACCAATGAGTCCGTTTTTAAGAAAACGAAATGAACCATTTAACAAGGCAAACTCATAAGTAATCATTTAATCTGTTAAAAGTGTTACACTAATGTTATTTTAGAATTATTATATAGTTCAGTGCTGTCAAACGATTAATCGCATCCGAAATGTTTTTCTTTACATATGTGTGTATATTTATTATGTATATATAGATACACATATATATTTAATAAAAAAATATATTGTTTATGTATTAAATATGTGTATATAATATCAAATATAAGAAAATAAATGTATTTACTTTAGAAATATATAGTCTATTTGTGTCTTTTAATACATACATAATAAATAAACACAGTATAAACACATATTATGTAAAGAAAAACTTTATTAACTTTGATTAATTGTTTGACAGCACTAATAGTTTTATAGTTTTCATTCATGTTTTGACTTTGCTTTTATTTTTATATTTTCAGTTTTTCTATTCATTTTATGTGCTTTTAACTTTCTTAACCTTTTATTAAATGTTATTTTATTTAATAATTATTATATTTTATTTCAGTCAGTAATTGACTTGCTTAAACTGATTTATTAATTTACTAATTTCAGTCAAGTTATTATATAAGATTTAAATTTGATCTTTATTTCAGTTTTAAGTGAAGTTGAGAACAACAACAATACAAGGTCACTTAACTGCTTTTTTGTGGGTTTTATTGCAGCTTAAAATGTTCTCTGTATATCATGTTTCTCACATACTAAAAGCACAGTGTGTAAATGAATTAAATCACACTGAATCAGTATTAAATCGGGAGATGTGCACTGATAGGCCCTGTCTTATATGATATAATCATGCAACACATAAAAATGCGAATGGGTCCAGATCATCACATGATTCATTCTGACTGCAAGTCTGTTGGTTTCTGTTATATTACCAACCATCTGCCATTATAGTCTCGCTCTAGTTCTGATTGAATTACCTGTCCTGCGTCATTATAACTGTGTCTGGGCAACATTGCACTGACTATCAGTGACATTTGGATACATGTGGGTCCAATTTATTCATTTTGCTGTGTGCACACCTGGAAAGTGTAAAACATCCGCACCGATGTTTTCAAGCTTATACATGTATAATAATATAAAGTAAGTCTCACCTGAGTTCTGTTTCTCCGCCAATACAGGCAGGCCCTTTTAACTTCGAGTCTAGGTTATAAAACTGTCCGTTGACGTCCCGCACCGCCAGCCAGTGTCTGCGTCTCAGCGGGAGAGACACGATTCCCAGTGACACCCTTGATGGGACGTTCAGAATGAAGCCCTGAATTTTGTCCAGCCACAAATTCTGTACTGACCTAGAGTGTGTGGGAGGGGGAATGAACTCGCATTTCATGATCATCACATGATTTCTAAAGTGACACTGAGCTGCTGTCAGACTCACCTGCGTTTGTCCCACCAAACAGCAGCAAGCCCCCGACTCTGCAGAGCTGCCATGATCACATTGACGTCATAGTTCCCCGTGCCCAACACAGAGCGGTGTGGGTTCATCACACACTGTGGGGCGAGTCTGCAAAGACACACGACTTTGGATTTGAGGATCCAGAACAAGACAAAGCAGGGCTACACTGTGGCCTGTGTGTGTGACGCACCGCTTGCAGATGTCGTCCGCGGTCTCCTTGGTGAAAACCCTCTCCTGAAGCACGTTGTTCAAGGCATGGATGGCGCACAGCTCCAGTCTCTGTTTCTCATGAAACACCTCGCCCTCGCTCATGCTCACCCTGCCATCACAAGCGCATTCAGCTCGTCATTTTTAGGTAACGTTACGCCCAAGAGCACGTAATGTACCCTGACAGCACATGACCGATACATCATCATCATCATCATCATCATCATCATACCTTCTGGAAGACAGAGTCCGCGGAGCAAGGATTGACCCACAGTCAGAAAACACCCGCTGCTTGCACGTACCGTGACACTGGTCTTTATTGTTCCTCCACACCGTTAATAACTAAAGCTACCAGGATCGGTGTGTTTCTCGTCTGTGAGGATCGACCGGAAGTCGTGTTGTTGTTGCGTCGAGGTAACGCCCCTCGCGCGAGCTCCACAGGGGGCGCTGATCCGCAAAACACGCTCGTGGAAAACTTACATTTTATTTTATTTCAATTTAACTTTTTTTTATTTCAGTAGCCTTTCAGTAAGGATAAGGAAATTCACATATTATATAAAATGTTATCATTTTGGGGAAGCTTTATAGACAGTAAAATTTGATTCCTGGCTGTAAAACTGTGCTGTAGTATAAATGTAAAATATTATCTAACATATTTTATTAGTAGTATTATTATAAATTAATTAATTAATAATTAAATGAATTGAAAAGTACTACTAAGAAATGTAAAACCTGAAAATACACTGCGAAAATAAGTCAAACACGAAACGAAGCGTGGCTTCAGGGTCCTCTAGTGGTCGAGAGGGAGCTCAACAAACACTGATTATATCGAGATGTGGGTTCAATTCATTTTCATCGACTCTCATTAAGCGGGCTTGCCTTAATTAAATCAGTTATAACTACATTTCGGATTACTGGACAAAACAACTCATGCATAAAAAAAATTACAGACCTACTATATGTAATAATTTATATTTATTATATCTAATTTTACATTTTATATGATACATTTGCATGTTCTTATAAAATAAATAATTTAATAATCATTATCGTTAATGGCAAATATTGCACTGATAATACAAAATAGTAAATAAGAAGTAAAGGATGCTTATGTTGCTTGTACTATTTTCATGAGTTTGCTACACAGCAACAATGCAAATGTTTTGGCAATATAAATGTAAAACTAATTGTCATAAAACGGAAAGTGATAGGAAACAGCAATAATAATACCACTATAATAATGATTATTATTATTACAACCAGGGATCGTGATAAAGTCTCTAAAGAAAGTCTTTATAGACATCAAAAGAGCCTCTGTGGCTAATACTTGGAGCTATCACATATTTTAATTCACAGATAATAGTTGAGCTGTGAGTAAGATTTTGACCGCATTTTAGGGTATTTTAAACAGTATATACTAAAATAGTTCATCGTAACAGGCTTGAAACGATTGATGTTAACGAAAACAAAAACACAGCCTATTACTTAGTATAAGAACACTGCACTAAACGCTTCCACTAAAGATTAAACTCCTTGTTGGTGTTATTTCTAAGTCTTTCATTGGATCGTGGATCGAAACAGCACATGTCCCTGCCTTTGGGAGGGCATGAGTTATTCAAACGCACCTATTACCAAAGAGCATTTTTCGCATTCGCCACTTTCTCTGGTCCGTGAGGTTTCCACGGTCTGCGACGTCAGCGCAACCCAGGCTTCGGATTGGCCAGAGGGATTTAATAGTTGAGCACGTGCGGCCCTTCTCGGGCTCCGATTGGTCGAACCTCTTTCGAACCGCTTCTTAGACGAATTGTATTTTTGTTCCTGTGTCAAAAAGGCTGCTAGCTGATAACAGGCTAGAGTAGCCGTCTGGGGCAGTTAGCTATCGAGCAAACCAGCTTTATCAGGCGAAACGGACAACACTTTGGACTTTAAAACTTTTAGACGGCACATTTCACCCGAGGACGACATCGGGTAACAGTTTGACGGAGAAGAGCTCCGGGGAATAGTTAGATCCCGTCTTTACTCAGCAGCCCATCGTTAGCTTAGCCTGCTTTGGTAGCAGCAGCAGCAAGCCGACCGACATTACAGGAACCGATCGCTTTTGCTGCCTTGTAAATTAAACGTGCAGGTGTATTTTGCAGTCTTGATCGATCGCAGCTCTTCGGTTCGTTATCGTTGGTTTCGGTGGGTCTCGTTGTGGATCACTGGGTCGGTCTCGTCGGCCGGTCGGGCAGCAGTTAGCCAAGTTTTCTCGTTTGAGACAAATCTGCTGGCTATTATCAAACCATACACAGCTGGAAATGGTACATTTACTTTTAAAATACTTAAATAGTGCTTCAAACTGTTAAGTTAACGTAGGAAAATAGGTTTTCTATTTTTTTCTCTTTACTTTTACTAGTTTAGATCGAATATTTTTGAAGCGTTAAGCTGTAAATTACTAATTAATTAACGACCATAACTTTATCATTCATAGTTGGTTTTATTTTTTCGTCCTTTATTGTTTTTCTTCCTCTTCTTGGTCATGAACTTGGGCTGGTTTACCAGCAAATGTCATTTTATAGCTATTGATGCTGTATGTGCTGAATATTGAATATTATTTTTTTTGTAGAATTCAAACGTGGAGAACTTGCCGCCTCAAGTGCTGAGACTCGTCTATAAAGAGGTTTCTGCTTTGGCAGCAGACCCTCCAGAGGGGATCAAAATCTACCCCAGTGAAGAGGATATCACAGAGCTGCACACTGCCATTGAGGGGCCAGGTAAGTAGTGCATAAGTTAAATAAGGTAAGTTTTTTTTTTCTCGGACCAGAGCTTCACTTAATCTACATTTCTCCCTGTTTCACAACAGAAGGAACTCCATATGCGGGAGGGGTATTTCGGATGCGTTTGGTCCTTGGGAAGGATTTTCCTGCTGCACCTCCCAGAGGTTATTTCCTAACAAAGATATTTCATCCTAATGTTGGGCACAAGGGTGAGATCTGTGTCAATGTGCTGAAAAGAGACTGGAAGGCAGAACTTGGCCTGAGACATGTGTTGCTAGTAAGTAGCATTTTTTTTTTTTATGTAAATGTCCTGTGTGTATATATGTATGTACAGGATGGGATTTGTGAAAACAAGCACTGGGCAAGCACTGCTTTTTGAAAATGTACTATTTATTTATTTTTTTATATGATGGAAACTAATGATTGGTTTAATAAAAATGTCTAGCGTTAGGATCAGGATGTGGGCAGGGGGAATCCCGGGGATAAGAAATAATTCAATAATAATTCATAATATAAGTGTGTGGGTGTTTTTTTTTTGTTTTTTGTTTTTTTTGTTTGTTTTTTAGTTCTGCCATGTAAAACACTACATTGCCTATTTTGTTTAAAACGGTTTTGTTAGTTGAGTAAATTAATAACCATGGCAAAACATAATCCTGGTTAAATATGCTTGTCATATTACATTTTACTGGCCATATTTTTATTTTTTTTTCATAATGGTAACACAGATTTCATGCTTAGTCTATAGGCTTTATAAGCAGGCAACAATATCTGAACTTTACATTTAATTGATGAAATTACTGAACAATGACAACATCATGAATTACAATAAAGGTTTAAGTAAGAATAAATACTAGTTACAATATGCAA
The DNA here is from genome assembly GCA_032359435.1 of Enteromius unitaeniatus. Taxonomy (NCBI): domain Eukaryota; kingdom Metazoa; phylum Chordata; class Actinopteri; order Cypriniformes; family Cyprinidae; genus Enteromius; species Enteromius unitaeniatus. The sequence goes on along the minus strand of JAUMHI010000058.1, from coordinate 6,828,705 downwards.
CAGGACTAGAAATAAAATTGGGCGCTTGTGCCAGTTCTGATGGAGCTATATATATGTATCAGTAAAAAAACATGCTCCATCAGAACTGTCATTTTATATATATATATATATATATATAAAAAATTTTTTTGTGTGTGTGCATGTATTTAAATTTTTTTTTCCTTCAAATACAATTTTGTTTTTACTTCCCATAGCTATAATTGTAGCTATATTTCAAGTGTAGCAGTATTGTACAACAATAATGGAAATAGAATTCCTTGAGAGTTGGCTATTTTTCAGATATTTTATTTAAAGTGCCCCTATTATGCCTTTTCAATATGATCTTTCATTCAGTGTGTCATGTAGCTGTATGTGAACATAAACTATCTGAAAAGTAGTGATGCTGACCGTGTATGATAAAGTTATTGTCTATCAAAATAAAGAGTCTGCTCGCGTTCGCCTAAACGACTCATCAGCAGTTCAAATCTTTTTCTGTTACAGCCACACGTCACAAATAGGGTTGGGTATTGTTTAGGGTTTTTTCGATACCGGTGCCAAATTGATACTTTTAAAACAGTTCCGGTGCCTGAATCGATACTTACAAAATAATAACTGCACACTATGAATCATTAGTTAAGCATTAAACAGTCGGTTCATCCTTTATGAAGCATTGTTCCAACATTAATAGTCATTAGTAAGCAGTTTATAAATAAAGCTGTGAATGCCTTGTTCTTGATTTATAATCATATCTATTACAAAGGAGATTTAAAGGCTCGTTATCAACCAAACAGAACAAATAAAAACAACACAGAGGGATACAGAACTATTCATTTCAATATGCAAATAATATGAAACTGTACAACTGTTCACTTGAATGATTTATCATGAAATAGCATGAAAGGTTTAAAAAGTCTATTCATAAAGTATCTGAAAAAGATTTTCTCTATAAACAATACATTAAATAAAGACCAAATCATTAATGAATCAATAAACTAAGCTAATGAAACAATAACTAACATATGATCCAATGCCATGTCTCAAGTCAAGTGAATAAATCATCTTATAACAGGCGTCCAAGACTAACACGACTGACAAAAATAAACATGTTCGTGAGAGAAGATCGAACGCGGATGACATATAACATGCGCACAAGGGTTTGAAATGAGCTTGCGGGCTCCCGTTTCTTCGCAAGTAGATCTGTTTTCCTCTCGCGGAAATGATTTACTGCGCGCCAGCATCAGTGGTGCACTCTCTTATTAATGCTATAGATTTATTGGGTTTGTCGTTTAGGCACGACAATCTGCGTTTTGATTCAGTTCGGTACATACCGGTTACTTGGGTACCGGTGCTATAATTGTACCGGGTTTCGGTACCCAACCCTAGTAACATTTGCACAGACTAATTCTTCGAACTGCTTCACACGAGTCATTTACAAATCATTTAGAAATGGGGTAAAACTAAATCAATTTTTGTAGAAAACTAAACTGTTTTGAACTACTTGCATGCATGTAAACCTGTTTAAGAGACCCATAAAGCAACATTAGCAACCTTAAAAATGGCATAATTAAAAAAAAAAAAAAATTCTTAACTTCCAAGTTATTTATTTATTGTTTTTCTCTCTACTGTATTATGTAACTCATATTTATCATCCACGTTCCCCTTCTAATTCTTTCTTTCACAGACTATCAAGTGCCTTCTGATCCACCCTAACCCGGAGTCGGCCCTGAACGAAGAGGCTGGGAGGTTACTTTTGGAGGACTATAAAGAGTATGCATCCCGTGCTCACCTTTTAACAGAGATCCATGCTATGGGAGGCACGTCAGGGGCCCCTCAAGAGCCTGCTGATGGACCCCAACCCAAAAAGCATGCAGGAGACCCAAACAAACGTGTAGCCGGGGCTGGTTTGGTAACAAACGGTGTTGCCGCCAACAATTTAAGTAACAGCAGCTCCAGCAGCACGAGCAGTAGCAATACTAATATAGTTGCAAAGAAGAAAACGGATAAAAAACGAGCTCTGAGACGGCTATAAGAAAGAATGAGTCTGTGCTTTTTGTGTACATATAAATATTGAAGTGTGCAGACCACCTTTTCTCCTCCTCAATCTGTCTTACCGTTTTTAGGATAACACATTCATTTTGTCATGCTCCTACCAGATCACTCCTTGTTTTTGTTCCTTTGTCTCTTTCGACTTGCTCTCAGGACTTGAACTGTCTTTGTGACAATTCTTTCTTTGTTTCATTCATTCACAAAAGGGGTTTCATCTGTGTCTCAGAAGTTTTGCAATTGTTTAGAATATGAAAACAGTAGTAAAAGTTTTGACGGTTCATCTGTGTTCTCCTAGAGTTATCATGACCATTAACAGGATTTTGGTGTGTTCTGTCAGCACAGAATTTATAATATATTTAGATTGCAGGTGTAATGATGGGACAGTTACTGTAATGCTGTCCTGTTGTAGTTGGACCCCCCCCATGGGTTAAATGAAGAATAGTACATTGCAGAGAATATGACCGTTGTGGGTCTGTGGTGAAAGAGATGCAGGATCAGGAATAACAGAGGCAGTTAAAATCTGATCTGAATATTAGTCTCATGAATATTACGTTTGTTTATTATTATTTTTTTATATATATGTGTGGTATTTTTATTTTTTTTTGTTTGTTTGTTTTCCAGTTTTTACTAAATTGATCTGTTCGTTTCTATTTTGTAGTTCACTTTTCAAAAGGCCTTTTTCCATTTTTAAGTGAACAGCTATATTTCCCTAACACCAATGCTTGAGATTGAGTCCTTAAAGCCTTTAGGCCAGTCAGGGAAGAGCAATAGGGCTAATAGTTAATCATGAAATATGAAGTGGTGTTAAGTCTCATCTTTGAAAAGAAGTAGTTTGGTTATACTTCTCGATTAAAAACATTGATCCCTTTTTATATGACCACAGCCGTAATTTTCTCTGGCTCTACTGGTCTCTCAATCAAAAGGCTGTTAAGGAATCTTCTCTTGTAGTCTGCTGTTGCCCGTTGTTACATTGTATGGGGCCTTCAGTTCCCAAAGATCCTCTTTAACAAAGTGATGAACTTTGGACAAAATGTGTTTGCAGAAACAGTTTGCCCATATTTAAAATTTTGTGGATAAACAATAGGGCGTTTTGTGGCCATTATTTAAGTTATTTAAATTAATAAGAAATAAAGGAATTTTAGGGAGCAATTCGATTCTTCCTTTTTATTTATTAAAAAGAAAAACTGTGTTAGTCTATATTTATCCTGATCTTGTCTCTGTTTGTTGAGCAATTGAAACTGGGGGAGGGAATTTATCATTGACCTATTGTGTGTTGGGTTAAGGGAGTAGTTTGCACTGAAATGAACATTCACGCCACCTCAGTCCAAGATACAAAACAGATTTCTCCAGAACACATTTTGAGTATTGTTATAACATCTTCACCAGTGATTCCAGTGGAGTGAATGGGTGCCATCAGAAGGACGTTCTAAATGGCTAATAAAAACAAAACGATTTACCAAAAAAAAGTGAAAAGCTGTCTTTTTGTGTGCATGTTTAAAAAAAAAAAAAATCTTATTTTATTTTTTGTAAAATATGCAGTTTATCCATAATTCTGCTTTCTCCAGTTAAAATAGTTGTATCTGAATCAGGAGAGGTTGTTATATTATTATCAGCAATCATGCTGATGGTTTATTGTTGGAGTGGATAACCATGAGACTTTTTCACTGGAGGAAGTGTTGATAGCAGCAATTATAGATTTGTTTCATTGCTTCATCACATTTTAAATGATAGACCAACGGTGTGTGGGTTATTTTCATGCTTTTATGACGTTTTGACTTGGCTTGAATTATGGTGGCACCCGTTCACTGCAGATGATCAATTGGTGAGCAAAAGAAACTAAAATGCTACATTTCTCCAAATCTGACATTTTCATGTATGGGGAAGCTATTCCAGTAAGAGTTCTCTAGGTCTGTATCTGTCCAGTTTCCTCAGCGTCTTATCGTTCAGACTGCTTTCATCATGTTTAAAAACCTTGAAACATTTTATGCCATATGCGGTTCCCCCCATATTCAGAGAGCGCATTGCGGGCAGTAATTTGTGCGGGTTATGAACGGATGATCGGTTGTCGCAGGTTTCCTGAGCGGCCAAAACAGCGGCCCACCCACCTGTATAGGAATAGTTAAGTGCACACCGGCTAATTGCTGTCTGCAGGAAGGAAAGCCAATGAGGGGGAAGATATAAGCCTGAAGAACATATTCAATAAAAAAAAATCCATCCGTTTAAATCAATGTTTATGTGGGTTGCACAATAGGCCTAAACTAGTCTGGAAAACGGCTCGCCCTTTTCACCTGTGTGAATTGCAGTATCAAAAATAATAATAACCTCAATGAATAGCTCCAGCAGCTCGGAGAGGTTAATATTTGATGTCCTCGGCGGATGCTGCGCTGAGTGCGTCGCTCTCCGTGGTGCTGAAATGGCGAGTGACGGCTGTCCATCAGCCGGAGGCGCCGGTAGAGCCTCTGCGTTTGGCTGCGGGTGTCTCTGTCGCCGCAGAGGACGTGTGCTTACAAACCCGAGCTCATTTGTGTCAAATTTAATTAGGTGCAGATTAATTAAACCAAATATTTATCGCCGATTTAATCAAGAGCGCAATTGCCCAGATGATTAATCTCGAGGAACTCTTGCAATGCAAGTAGTATTAAGAGTATCTTATGCAGATTAGTAGTGTGAATGAATGCAAATCTCCATGTAAATGTATATCGTGCACTACCTAATTCTTTACACGTGATTGTTTCTCATATAAGTAGCCTACTTATGTGGATAGGCTGTGCGAAATAATGGGCAATGGCTGTGTCATCATGCAGGGTTGTTGCCCCTTCCTTTTTTAAAGCATTCTTTTATTTGCATTTTGTGTGCTAAACCCCTCGCTGCCACATTTAGCAACCGCTATACGTCTTTATTTCGATGCCTTACTGTTTTTCTGCAACCCATTCTTGTGTTATTTAAGGGTAAGGAATCAAGATTATTAGAGTCACAAACAAAATGACATCGTTGCCATGGCAACCGATCAGTGTGTCCCCCCTTCAGTACACACACACACACACACCATATTGCTTAGCCAGCCATAATCGTGGCAAGGATGAGAAGTAGTTTGAGAAACGAAACACTTGAAGCGGTCGGGAATCAACGCATCAAACCCTCATCAACACCGTCTCGCGAAACCAATAAACGCAGCATTGAGCGCAGCGGACCTCTGTGAGAACACCCGCCTCATTCCACCGGTGTTTCGTGACAGGGTCGGAATGCTCTTGTGTGCACACTTTGCAGGCGGCGTCGATTAACGGCAGCGTTAAGGAGCAACACGAGAGAAAAAACGCATGGCATCCGTTATTCTGAGCGCTATTAAAAATCTAGGAGGGACTTAGGAAGAGGTTATCTCACCTGGAATACTTTCACAGCGCATAACGTTAACACGCAAATAAGTTGTGCGCGATTCGTTGCCCGTCGCTGCAAATCGATGCTTTAATTTGTAGTACGAACATGGAAACCACCGGGGCAGGTGAGAGAAAACCCCGCAGAGACATTAGCGACTATAACTGTTGTTTTGTTACCAAAAGACGAGCCTGCCAGCTGTAGGGAAGCGCTGCAACAGTTTGTGGAAATAACCGAATGATCTCAGCCATCGTCGTCGCTCAGGGTTGAATAAGATGCGAGGCTGGCGCTGTCTCGAGGAGCAGCACAGGTAAGTCGCTCGAGTTCAACTATATTTCTGCAAGTCATCTAATTGACTGACTATATGATGTTCGGGCTTTTTAAGTTTCGTGATTTGCGAATGTTTGAGTAGTTCGACATGTTCGGCTCACATTTTGTGTGTTTAATCAAACGCAAGCGACCGGAGGAAGATGTTCACACGTATGTAAGTGTAAGGTGGCTCTACATCACCCTTCGTGCAAACATGCATTCACGCCTACGCAGACGGCCATTCATTGCTCTCGCGCTGCTTGTCTTGTCCACCTACTCACCCGCGTGCGTCCACGATCCGCAAGAGACACGTCGATATTACGATAGTTTCACCTTCAGCTATCAGAAATGTACCAAACCCTGTTATTATTGGGGAATGGGACTGTAGGGAGAGCGACAAAAGTCAAATTGGTTAGGTGGGTTGCGCAGAGGACTTTTCACGCGGTGTGTTTCTCTCTACAGGTATGACGCGCGCGGTTTTTTTTTAATTTAATGTTAGCTCATGTTATGCTAAGTTGACAGAATTAACAGAACACACCCTGGGTGCATTTTCAATGGGCTCCTACACATTGGCACCAACTTCTAAATTATAACTGTGCGTGATTTTGTACTTTATAACTGCAGGTGAAAAACAAAGATGGCATCACTGTGGGCTGTTATGACAAATCTAAGGTTTAGGCTAGGCTTAACAACACCTTCTGGTTTGTTTAGTTTCAAAGAAAACAAAAAAAGGCCAAGGCCCTGCCAAATACAGAAATGAGATGAAGCTCAAAAAGTAAAGTAGTCCAAAGATCAATCAAATGTTGATCGTTTAAATGACTCTACATTCATTGATTTATTTGAACTGGTTTCATTATCCCAGCTCATGAATAAAGCTGGTTTTCCTGTTTGCAAGTAACATTTCCTGTCAAGAGGCACCAAGTAGAACCTGTGCTTGCCAAATGGCACATTTTGCTGCTTTGCAACACATTGTACCGATTTTTTTTGGGACTGCACATATGACAGAAGCCTTAGTCTCTCTCATTCTGTCCTATGTGAAAATTACTCATCTCATTCCTTTAGATCTAATGACAGTCTTTCACTTCTCATTGCATTCATTTTACAAGACAAGCCCTTTCCAGAAGGCGGCAATGCATACATTAATATGAGTGTGTGTTATAGATGCACATGCTTTAGGATGTGATGGACTGCTGTAGACAAGTCTACGAATAGCCTGAAGTGTCACGGGGAGGGGGGGGAAGGAAGGAAAAGGGCAAACTATTTGTCTTATACGAAAACAGCCGTTTTAGAGGGGAGAAGAAGGTCTATTCATCCTATCTATCATTCTCTTTCTCCTTCTCTCCTTCTATACAAGTCTGAACTACTGCAGTGCTATTCTGAGAGAGAGTGAGCTGCCTCAACCCACGCACTGAATATCACAGAGAGAAAGAGGGAGAGAGAGAGAGAGAGAGAGGGAAATGGAGGGAGGGAGATAAAGAGAAGTCGAGAGAACATCCAAAACAGACATGTTTTGCCACAAAAATACAATGAAATAGAAGGAGAATAGCACGATTTCCTAAAATCAGATTAAAAGCGGATGAATCGGCCGTGATTCCTCTGTGAACTCACGTTCGAGAAACTGTTTGTGAATGCGCCACATCTTCAGTGTCACATCTCTTAGAAGTCGCCCACAGTGCCTTGCTGATTGGGTGCCGTGTTCAGGAAACGCTAATCCAGTTTGTAGAGACGCGAACTGTTCCACATAGACGAGAAGGTGTTGAAATGGCCTACGCTTTAGTATAGACATGCAAATGAGAGGTTACTGTTTTTAATGTTAAGGGCTGCTTTTAGGTTCGCTCCTGTGAAAACTGTAGATGGCCCTCATGAATCTGTCAACGCCACACCTGTTCACATCGGCACTCCGTGACTAAAATGTCTTCTCTCGCTGCTTAGTGCTTGCAACCAAACTTCTCACAGGTGTGCGCAAAATACAATGGCGAAAAAAGGGAAAACATTCTTCCCACGTAGGTCGCTTGTTGCACTGTATATGTGCAAAATCCGTAATTGCATCTGCCAATGCAAAGTCCTTTCTAAAAGCACTTTGGCTATTTAATGTTTCCATATTAATTATTTTGCAGACACAAAATGGGGGGTAAAACCACAAGCAGGTTGTGCTCTGCTAATTATAAAAAAGCGTTATTAGCAGCGGTGTTGAAATAATTTTTCAGCATTACATAAGCGAATAATCTGACCATTCCAATAATTATTTTGTAAAATACCGAAATACTTTTATTGTGGAATATGTAATCAGATTTAGTCATGGCCATTTTAAACATATCTTTATAGCATCTTAATAAATGTAGTATAATATAATAATACACTGAAAAACCGCCTACACATTTAATAAACAATTAATAATAATAATTGTGTATACATTATGATTCAATATATAACATCTTCAAAAATATTTATAGTGTATATAATATAACAATAAACAAAAAAAAAGTTTCCTCTCAGAAACTGCCTATAAATGTAATAAACAATTACAAAGAAATGGCAAGAGACATATTGAATTAAATGTAAAATGTTGAAGTAGAAAAAATACACAACTGTATACTTTATTGAATCAATATAAAATCAGTATATAATATTAATTGTATATTCTTTAAAAACATAAATTAATAAGTTTTATTTACAATTTCAAACAATGTATAGTGTATATAATACATAATAATATTTTAATTATAATACTTTATAATATAATATAATTGTATACATTATTGTGGTGTTAATAGTATGTGCATTACTTTACTTCAAAAATATGAGTTTTTATTTTTATTTTAAGTTTAAATGATTGAAAAAAGAAGCTTTTCTTTTTAATAATTGTATAATAAATAATATAATAATTGTAAATTTGAGCCTACCAGTATTTTCTGTTTTGCCTATATATTTTGAAATGGTACCTGCATTTTCCCCCCTAGTATTAGGGTATAAAGCAAATACATATTGCTTTATTTACAGCTTTTAAAATATTCTTAACACTCTTTGTTCATCAAATTGTGTTTGTTTTTTATAAATAATAATAATAATTATTAAATGATAATAATTTTGTTTTCCATAATTTGCTTCACATTTAAATTATTTAAAAAAAATATTTAGCAGTTTTGTGAATTTGAGCTTGTGTATTTTCTATATTTTCATTGTATTTCTACCCTAAGTTTGATATATATATATTATTTTGTAAAATGAGTCAATATTCCATAGTTCACTACTTCAGCTGCTGTACAGAATCAGCTTGATGCCACGACGCCACAGTAGACGTGATGTACAGCCGCTATACCTCAGATGAGAGCGCAGCCTGCAGCAAACACACAAGTATTATGTTCCCGTCCAACGCTGTATTTCCTGCAGATTTCTGTGTGGCTTCTCTCTGTGCAGATTTCCTTAGTGGTGTCTGTGCTTCATTACATCAAAGGCGTGCTGTTTTGTTGTCCCTTATGGTATTAACTTGTTGCTCTGCAACAACGGATTTTATACACCCCTTCTTTTGGAGGACCATACACATTTTTTAATACCTGTATAAAAAAAAAAGTGCATTTTGTGAGCCAGCATACTGTCTGCATGCGTTGCAGGTTTGGTGTTAGCACTGTATGTTCCCGGTGTTGTGTATTGTGCACACTATGTGCGTATGTGTGTTAGTAAGTGGTGTCACTGAACGCTCTCCATTCTCTTCCACCCACACACTGCACTCCCACATACACACACACACACACACACACAAATACACAAAGCACCTCTCCTCTGTCATACCTCTGGCTCTGTGCACTTCTGCTATGCTGTGCTCATATTTAAATCGCTACCCTGCATTTATCTCGCTTTTCTTTCGTACTTTACCCAACCTTCTTTTATCTGCTCGACGGTTTTCCACAGGGCCCCTACAATTGTGAGAAATAAAGCATATAGGTATTGATTACAGAATACCTTTAGCACATCACTTCCTCACAAACATTCTGACACATAGACCTACAGTGTCAGGAAAGCAACATCTCTCTCTCTCTCTGTCGCTTTACCCCCTCCTTCGTGTCATGCATCATGCTATGCTCTTTGAAAAGGACTGATCACTATTTGTTCAGATCATTGCTACTATTCACTTCTCTCAATGCTTCTGATTCATAGTGACTTGTTGTAACACATTAGACAAACGGTCATCACATCACCCCTTCTTGTCAGCGTCATGAGCTGGAATCTGCAGCTGTACTGCACGTACTTAGCACACACGTCACATTTAGGTTTAAGGACAGATTTAAAGGATAAATATTGAATGGAATTCATCTTGCTTAAATCTAAATGTAAATATTAAAGCAATATGTAAATGTTAAATTTACTGTAAATGTATAGTTAAGTATGTTTTTCGAGTATTAGCAGGCCTAACTGTAATTCAGGGCATAATATATTACATATTACACACACTGATGATCATCATTTCAGTGATGTAGTTCAAGAAATCGCTTGTGCTCTGATACATGGAAATGAGGTCCGAAGTCGTGATGAATCATTCTTCTGAGGCGATGTTGTATTTCCTCTTTAGAACGTCTTATACTGATTCACAAGCCGCAAGGAAAGATTCATTCATGAACCTGGACTCATCCAGCTGCAATTGTTCTGAAATATCTATCTACTATTATAGTCATTTTTGCAGAAACAAAATTACACAAAATAAGTTAACACTAAGGAGCAAAAATCTAGGAAAATAGGTAAAAGATTCACTAGAATAATAAATATTTATTATTTACAGTAATTATGAAAGCATGCATATTGATTTTACAGGGCAAAAGCAAGTTAGCTATTGTAATTATGAATTTTGCACGACTGGAATGCTTATTTGATCAAATAGTCAGTTAATGGGCAAGTTGTTTAAGAGTTCATGTTGATGTTCAAGAGTCATTTCCTTGTCGGTCGGTCAACGTGATTTTACCAAGTAAGAAATGATCCTGGATCAACATCTTTTGTTGATCCTGGGTCATCATTACTGTCCAAAAATATAAACTTATCCCAATCCTTGCCCTTAAACTTACTCAAACCCAAAATATATGCCTAAAATCCGTGAGAAATGATAGCTGATTAACAAGTGTGTAGAAGCACCTAACCATGATTATAAGCCTAAAACAGATATTTCCAGAAAAATGTTTCCTCTATTCTGATTGGTTGATTGGAATGTTGTTACATGATCAACAAGGAAGTTGATCTATAGGAACATCTTGTACTTGGTGAAATCACGCACACCTTTCAGGTCTCGTATTTTACAGTTGTTTACATATGTTTCACACGCTTCTTGGTAACTTTGATATTGAAAGTTTAATATTTTGGTTGTGTGCAGCAATTTCTTTAAAGAAATTAATGTTTGCTTATTTGCAGATATGTACAATATCTTATATTATATCTTATATCTTATAACTTATATTTCCTATGAACAAGCGCTGGCTAGTTCATGCATGGTCTCCTTGAACAAACAATTGTTTTATTGTAGATAATGCATACAGTACAGCCCCATAAAAACCTCTTTTGTGTTGAATTCTGCAGATTCTATATTGATCGCATTAGTTGCTGCATACCTTATTTGCCTGTCACATGCCATACGTGTCACAATGAAAATAATAGGCTGCCACACAGATGACAAGCTAACTATGATCTTTCAAAAACTTTCACAGATGTCTGTGTGTGTGCGTGCATTTAGGATGTAACATCAATGTGTTGATTTCTTTTCAGAGGCACATCGCTTGATAACTGAACACTTCATAAGCGCCAGTGGATTCCAAGATCAACCCTGCAAAAATAGTGAGGAAACAGCCATGTCAACACCATGGGATTTTAAACCATTTCACCAAGAGCTTTAGCAAACCATTTCAAACTTTTCCTGGCCTCAATGAAAACTGGGCTTATCTTAGAAGCAAATCTGCTGCGTGAACCTTAAGAAACTGGAAAGCGGCTGCAAGGTTTACACACTCTCCTTGGAAATTTCTAGAGTGAAGACAATCAGCCTTGAAAACGTTTTACATCTTTTCTGCCACCATCATCGTTTTTTTTGTGTGTGTGTCTGTGTTAACAGTTTATTATACATAGGGATAGGGCACACATTTTATATCCAACATGACGTTTGACTCAATTCATTTCTGATCTCTCAACTACTTAAAATTTACATTTGATAATTCTTCACATGCTGAATGAGGAAACACATATTCATTTTAGTTCAGTAGAGATAGGCCATGAATGAAATACTGAACAAAATCAAAATGATTCCTCACCATACTGCCCTCAAACCCTCAAAGGAGTCCAACATTCGGAGCAGTCCTGTCAACACGTAAACAAATGCAGTAGAACAAGATTAATTTCTGAGGTTGTTGTTATTATTGTTTTTTCACCAAGTGTATGGAAATTGTTTATACTAGTTAATATTAGTAAACATTCAGGGAGCATTACAGGTCAGGGAAATCTGCTTATAGACTAAGTGCCATTGCTGAATGTGAGGAGTGCCCAAAATAAAAAAAATTAAAATTGTGACAAGAAGTTACATTAGTTTACATTTTAAAGATGTTTACAGTTGCCCCTTTCTCTTAAATGAATATTTAATTCTGATAAGTGCCAAAACGGGGAATTATACCTAAATACTTTTATTGTAAACAGTTGTACTACTACATAATTGCCTTCATGTGTCAAGAAAACACTAGCTACTGAAGTAATAGGACAGCAACGAGAAGCCATTTTGTTTGTCTGCGGAAATGTGAAGAAAGCCACAAAAGGGAATATTTGCCTTGTTAATACATTCAAAACTGGCTGCTACAAGAATATTTTGCATACAGCGCAATCAGGCTGTTTTTACAAAATTCGGCATTGTGCGGTGGGTTGAGTCAGCGAGAGAAAATAGCAGTGTTAGTCATGTAAAGATGATGCCCACCTTGGAAGCTCGAATGCGTGTCATCATTCTCTTCCTGCTAATCGCTGTCCCACTTAACGCTTCCTCTGCGAGCATCCCGGGTCCCACCAGAAACACTCCAAATGGGCCTATCACCATTACCCCAACGCCCAACCCCAGATCTCAGGGCAGGGGCTTTCTGTACCCCCTTTCTAAAAACGGTGGGGGTATGCGAGGGAAGTCCATGAACCGTCGGCCAAAGCAGCCAGCTGGAGCAGCAGAAATGCCCCTCAGGCCGCTGCCTCAGATAATGCTGCCAAAGAATGTAACTACTGATGCACTGAAGGCCCCTTTCGGAGCAGCGCAGGTAGCTCCGCCTCCGCGCAAACTGGTGGAAGTGGACGTGTGTCGGGGTTATTATGATGTCATGGGGCAGCTTGACCTTACCTTTAACTGCTCTAAGGATGACTTCATCTACTGCTGCGGCACTTGCCACTATCGCTTTTGTTGTCCGGACCGCTCTCGAAGGCTAGACCAGGACATCTGCCACAACTACCGTTCACCTGTGTGGGCCAATACGGCGCCCCCTGCGACCAGACCCTCGCCACCTTCTCACCCAGACCTCAGCCGCATCGAACAAAGCAACAACACTGTCTACGTCATCGGCGGAGTCATCTCGTTTACAGTGGCGGTGGCGGTGGCCATAAAAGTGGCCTTCCACAAAGCATCGCGGCAGCCCAGGAACAGAGAGCTCAACATGCCCAGGTGAGGGTTCAGGAGTCTCCATTGGAGAGGATCTACATTTAATTGTGTTCTGTTGACTAATCGTTTCTATATATTTCCCTGTCAGGGCTCTGGTGGAGATGTTGCGTCACCAGTCGAGTCCAGTTCAAGAGGGAGAGAGAAACAATAGTGTAGCCTTGGGCACTGGAGGAGGAGAGGGAACTCTTGGACGACCCCCGAAAAATCACTATCCAACGCTACAGAGTAAAGATAACCGATGTGAGTGGAAAACTCAATATTCTCCATACACAGAGAGGATGCCCCCTTTAATAACAGTGTGCATTTCATTAAGTTAAGCATATCATGTTTAAGATATCATCAATAGAACAAATAACAAATTATTATAATATATTATTAAGAGCAATTAATAGAAACACTAGTTGATAGCATGAAACAATCTTGCACCCATGAGGTAAAATGAATCCCTCCCTTCTTAAAGTTTTCATTAATTTGTTGTTGAAAAAGGTAGTTGGGCAGGTGAGGTACACCGGTGGGGCGGATAAACTTATTAACTAAACAAGGACAGGAACAAGACCAAATAAGGAAACACATGACATCATAACCGAAAACTAAGACATACAACTAGTGACATTAAACACAGACTCTGACAATAGCAATAATCTATGAAATCAATTAAAATAATTTGGTTCAATTAACCTATATGTTATGATGAATAATGAGGATAATGATAATATTTGGACCTAAATTAAATTATGATGTTATTAATATCATTAATAATAATTCAATAAAAAAAGAATTATTGCAAAGTGCAACATGCCATTGGGGACCTTCTGCCCCATTTCTGAGCGGGGAATCTCACTTTAAGGTAGAAATGAATATCAATATTTGTTATCATACAAATTTCCCATTGACAAAAGGACATAGAAAGCTTTAATATAATACTTAGATTCAGATCACTATAATCCAACAACAATATTCTGACACCAAAACTGTTAAAATTGAATAAATCTGAATAAACAAATGTTAATGTGTTAAGATGAAAAGTCAGTATTAATGAGAGTATAACCATCCACTAAAAGTACTGAGATTTATTGACATATATGGTCATAAAAAAAATTATAAGTCCATTATAACACTGATTTAAAATAAAATTCATTAATTGCATTTCAACAGTTATAATTTGAATGAAGTGTCCTGGGTCAAATATTCATGAATAATAAATGATCTTTTAAATGTGAAAAATGTGAACTAATGTTATCCTCGTGGACCAGGTTGCAGTTGGTTGGTATTATTGCATTATATGTCATACAGAGTTCCTTTCCTTTCATGTTCCCATCTCAGCTTGAGCCTTGTGAACGGCCAACTGTATAAATTCAGGACAAGGAAGGAACACAGGGAAAAAGCAATAGCCAAATGATGAAAGGGCATTTGTGAATAATTTAGCACAGAGCTGTATATGATGGCATTAGAATGAACAGACGGTGTAAAATTTTCAACACATTGTGGTGCTAGCAAGAGCTTAATAGGGCAACATTTACAGTAGATGGATAAATGTACTTTGTGAATTCATACTAAATGTAATTTGTCGTAAAGACATGAAGGCGGAAATCTCTAAAGTGCACGTCTTTGTTCTGCTTCGCAGTGGGAAATCTACAGCATAACTTCATCCACACCACAGGCTCCAGTCCCAAGCACACAGCCACCATTGGTAGGTAAAGCCCACAGCTCTACAGTTGTTTGTTCTGAGTTTGAATTGACCTCAACATCCATCACTGTGTGTTTAAAGAGCGTGCACCACGTATGAACAACATGCAGATGGCCACCGGTGGCACACTGAAGCCCAGTAAACATACTAACGCCATGAAGCCCCAGCCGTCCTTCCATCACTCTCTACATAACCTGGCTCAGCTGCCGCCCTCGTATGAAGCTGCCATGAAGCCTGAGATCAACAGATACTCATCTCTCAAGCGTCTGGGTGAGTTCTTTATTACCAGTACAGAGGAGGACTTCAATCTTAAGGAAATTATGTTTTGTAAGAATTACATGATTGCTTTCTTATTATAGCCCACATTTCTAAGGCCTAAAGCAAATTTATAAGCAATAAGGAGAAATAGATGGACGAACATCAAAACCAGTGTGACAATCTAGTACTGTTGTTTTTTGAAGGAGAAATTTCCTGTTTGATGATGAGGACATGAGTCTCATGCGGAGCGCTGCGTAAAAATATCTGTACGCTCAGGTTTTTATTTAAAACAGTGTTAGTGTTTCACTGGAACGCTCGAGAGATATAAATGTTTGTGAAGGTCATTTTAATGAGGGCAAACCATTGCAAAGCGCCAGCAATCTTGTACAGACATATACAGCCTTAAGGCCTCTCTCTCAGCTAGACATCAAACCTCCTGGGAAGTGTGAGTTACAGTTGGAGGACAAGAAAGTTCTGCACAGGCGAAGGTTATACAGGCTGATACAATGACTCAGACTTAATCAGCTAAAAGATGAAATGGTTTAGGGTTGAGGCTTGTATTAATATTGATATATTAATGAAATCAAGTTCTACCCATCAATGAAATCAAGCATTAAAAGTCAAGAGTTGGAGGTTGAAGAATTTATATTAAGAGTTTAGTGAATTGTGATAAAAGTTTAATTGAATTAATAGCTTGTAGCGCAAAGCTTGATGCGATACAATACAGTTTACCATAGGGAAAATTTTTCTTGGGTTTAGTGTATGCTGCATATACACATACACATGAATAACACATATATCACACATAAAACATTATACAGGGGAGCAAAACATGCAGATAGAATATCAAAAGTCTGCTATCATCTAA
This sequence comes from Enteromius unitaeniatus, assembly GCA_032359435.1. Lineage (NCBI taxonomy): Eukaryota > Metazoa > Chordata > Actinopteri > Cypriniformes > Cyprinidae > Enteromius > Enteromius unitaeniatus. The sequence continues at coordinate 6,812,535 of JAUMHI010000058.1, read as the reverse complement.
TGCTCACCTAAAGATATATTTTAAAACAATTAAGTTAATAGCGTCATTACATGTAATCTTAATTGAATAAAAAAGTTTAAATTTACAACTTTAAACTTACATTGTTGTGATGTCTAAATTCACTTTTTCATCTTTATTTTATTCACTTTTTTCTGGTTTTAGTGTTTTATTATAGAGATGTAATATCAGCCATTAATGTTTATTAATTGTCCATAAATAGATAGAGAAAGAAGAAAACCAAGAAACAAATAAATAACGTCATCTTGGTATTGAACAGAATTTGGACATTTGTTGGCAACCACCACACCATTAAAAATTTTAGTATCTTTTAAAAAATGTATTGCATTTTTCTAATAAAACAAAACAAAAAATATACATTTTAAGAGTGGGCAGATCTGTGCATCCCTAATTGTTTTATTCTTTTCTCACCCAATTTTCTGATCTTTTCAAACATATTTTCCCTCCAACTGCAGAGAAAGGAGGATTGGAGGAATATTCAGGTTATTGTACCACCAAACGGAGGCCCAACAACGCCCCTCCCACCTTTCATTCCTCCCAGCATCACCTTCCCTGGGGTGGCGACTACACGCTGGGGGGAAGAGGCACGCTTCCTAACCGTGGCAATCGTCCTCGAATACCTCATCCACAGTCTGCTCCAAGCCACACCCCGAATCCTTACCCTCTGGATCCACCGGAGTCCAAGCAAAACCCGAACTACGATACGCTTTCCAAACCGCCACGCCGCGTCAAATCCACGGACCAGCTCCTCGCCCTTGCTGACGGCAACACCTTGTCAAGGATGTCGAAGAACCAACAGCACCAGTACTACAAAGCCATGGCCACTTCATCAAAGAACTCCAATACAAATACCCTGAAGAAGTCCAAGGAGAGGCTGCTGATGTCTCCAGACCACCTGGAGGAGGAGGTAGCCGGGATGGAGTACGACGGATCCAGAATGGGTATGGGAATGGGCGACTACCCATCTGGAGGGGGAGGCGGAATGGTGCCCACCCTACCCCGCGTCAGCCACCAGAAAGCTCAGTCGCAGCAGAATGTTTGCGCCACGCCGTCGCTCGACCGTCACCACATGATCAAGATGAACTCGCACCCGACCTCGGGGCGAGAGCAGGAGCGAAATTCGGCAGCGATGTCTGGTCACCTAGGAGGAGGTGGGGCTGGAGGAGTGGGATGGGGCGACATGCCAGGAACCGGAGTCGTCATGGGAACAGGGACTCTTGGTGGACACAGTGCCAGGAGGCTTGCATTTGCAGCTAAAAGGCAAAATACCATCGAACAACTTCACTTCATCCCTGGTGGAGGGGGAAGTGGAGGAGGAGTTGCATCCAACCAAGGGGTTAGAACAGGAAGCAAGAATGAGGTTACTGTGTGAGCAAGAGGCTGGAGAGGGTAAGGAGGGAATGGAGAAGATGGGTGAGGGATAGACTGTGAAGAGCTGGAGGATAGTAGAGGGACTGTGGGAGAGAGAGAGAGAGAGTGGGCGGAAGAGGGAGAGAAATAACGAGAGAAGAGAGAAAAGGAGTAGGAGGATGGTAAAGGAATAAGAGAAACAGATTTTGAAGTAGGGGGCCACGAAGTGGGAGAAACTTGACAGAGAGCAAAGAGTGGCACCATATTTTTACAGATATTCATTGTAAATAGAGGCAAATTCACAAGATAAGATTAGATAACATATAAGCCAGGTTTGATAGAGCTTCAAAGTTGTCGTGCTTTTTATGTTCATGAAATTGCCGCTATAATTATGATCGAAGCTGCCATATACAACTATTTATTTGCGTACAGTTTGCCTATAAACCTACCGCATAAAATATCAGTAGAGTGTAATATAAATTCCACATGAGGTGACAAGAGACATTTTTCATATCTTTATGTCATGTTTTTATCCTCAGATATTTTGCATTCTTACACATTACAGATATAGCTGCTATGGAGCCATATATTTCAGAGAACGGCTTTCATCTTGTTACTAGGATGGAACTACTGGGAGACTTATATAATAATTAACATCTGCATGAGAGGAACCAGTTGACGCTACTTAGAGCTGGACAAACATAATCTGGATCTTATCTCTTTTTAAACTCTAAACCACTTCAGCATAATGAGGAAGTGCAGCAGGGTCTTTGCAGCGTATGTCAAAGTGAATGAAAGCGGAACAATCTGAGGAGCAAATCCATAAACTTTTAAGAATCTGATGAACTCGTTTTGAATACTGCGAGACAGAGAAAGCAAGCCTTACCATACCTTTTCATTGTTTCGCCTGCATCTTATTCAGTGTGAATTTAACCTGGATGTACCAAGTGAGTTTCTGTTCAATTTGTTTAATTCATTAATTTTATTTTTGGAATCCTGAAAATAGTACACACCTTTTAAATTCTCAAACCTGCCCTTCAGTACATAGCTGGAGATCGCTTTGAACTATCGATGAAAGCCATTCTGGGACACAATTGGGCAGAAAAGCCCAGACGAAAACCAAGAGAAATTTCTGACAATCATCTTTTTTCTCCATTTAAAAAGACTCATTAATGATCAATGGCACTTTGTTTGGATTCTGAGCCACCACTTTCTACAATGTCCAAGTGCTGGGATTTGTAAGGGAGATTCACCATAAGGGACGCTGAACTACCAAAAGCACAAGAATAATACATTAGATTCCTGTAACGCTGGGTGTTTACCTGTTAATGCTCCTCTTAGGTATACTGTGTAGACAAACGGTTCACCTTAAGCTATTAAATATGGATCTGAGATGAAGAGTAAGGGCACTCATCAATGTATGTACATGTTATGATATTCTGGCATAAAATTAGTGTGTAACATGGCAGTATCATAATTTTGCTCAGGTGTGGGTTGACATTTGCATAAAGACGAACCTCCTGGACTGCTTTTTGATTCTCCATGTTGAAGCCATGTGTATATGCTGTTAAAACTGAGACGCTGCGAACGGTCTGAGGACTACGGGCATGCCAAAACAGCTAACCTGTATTTCGAACCTGCTGTTTTTTGAGTTATATGAACACAACAAGTCATACCTGATATCTTCATAACCAATAACGCTTATCAATATTAAGGGCTATACAACACACATGCGTTAGTGGTACAGATGCTACCCACAGCTTACTCATTAGTCAGTGATGATAATCTCGTTATTTACAAAATTATATTAATGTAGTAAATATTACAATGAAAAGTGTACATTTGAGATTGTTCGCAAAAAGGCCAGATATCATTTACTGTATGGTTCTGATCTCTGAGAAATAGTGCAGGTGTCAGGAACTCATTTTACCAATGAAAACGATAATAATGAATTTATTTACATTGTAAAACCACCAACTGGTCTTTTTTTTTCATAGACTTTATACCTCTTGGTTAATTTTCAGTGTAATGAAATTGAACGTTATGAGTTACGGACTATTTGGATATTTATGCCTCCCAGTAAAAGTGTTAAGGAGTAGTTTATGTCACATCAGCATCAGGAGGATTGGTAGTAACACATTCATTTAACTTTTCACTGGAACTAGTGTGTATCTTAATGAATTATGAATACAACTTAAAGACAATCTTCCTAACAGCTCTGTAATACATTGGTGTTTGTTATTGTCATTACTATGACAGTTAATATTATGGTTATTGGTGAAATTTCTTCTTGTTGTTATGGTTATATTATGATTATGATGGTGATTTTTTTCCTCTGTGGTTTTAGTGTTAACTTGTTTTAGATATCTTTCTCATGAAATTCTTTTGAAATTATGAGTAGAAAATAGAAGCACAAACTTTAAAGCCACTCATTGTTTGTCAATCCTTCATGCATTCCTAATGATGGGGAGTGCCTTCGAAAATCTCTCAGTGTGATGTCACATAGTAATTGTTCTAAGCCTGCAAATGCCATTACTTGTTGCAGAGACATCACAATGGGTTTATAAATGATGTCATAGGATGTATGTTGTATGTATGTAACCGAATGTCTTCTTTTTGTTATTAAGTGAAATTTCAACTTTTTAATGTTTCTTTCAGGGACTATTAGAGCAGATGAATCTATTTAGTATTTTCTTTGTCATAAAAAGTCTGTAGCAATGTCTGTTTTGTATCCACAAGCCATAATTATGAAAATGTTTATGGAATTTATTAACAAGGCATATTACTGCAGAAAATAACGAACATTGGATGTGCAAATAAAGCCCTGGAGCATTTTAAAAGATTGGTAGCCTACAGTGGGATGTGCATTTGTTGCACGCAAGCAAAGCAGGACAATGAAGACTAAAACCCTGGGAATACAGCAATGAGCTTGAAATAGTTAAGCACAGAAGCAGAATGAATGTTTGGGTAAATCACTTTAAATCAAGCATTACCCCAATGATGATGTTTACATATATTTTTACTATCATAATAAATGCCCTCAAACCATATAAATATATAGAGCATCCTTCCATACAGGTTAAACTTCACCTTTGTAAAATAAAGTCAATTGATGAAACTGTTGCCTCAATGTCTGGTGACACACATAGGAGGAGAGACTATAGAAAATGTATTGTTTATTTACTATAGCATGATTATAATATTATCTTCCATGAAGCATCAGACTAGAAATAAGACTAGCAATTCCAAGGCAGCCATTTTGATAAGACCAGCCTTTGAATTTGAGCTGTCAGTATGTAATAAAATGGCCACTATAAGAGCTTCTAAGATACACACATAAAGCGCAAGGAATCCTACTATAGATGAATAACACATCTAGTATATTACATCAGAATCGTAGTCGCCGGGTTGTATTTCGGGTTTACCTCAGAATACCTATTGCGAGCTAGGTAATGTCAAATTTGACTGCCCGACCACAATAACAACAACACCGAAAACACTTGGAGGCATGTACAATACAGCTAATACGCAAACAAACCCTGTCGCATTAAGTAACTATGAGTATTCGCACTACACCAGATTCACACGAACACTGTGTGAATAATAATAATTAAAAAAAAAAAAGATAACAGGGTAGCCGGAAGTGTTCCAAGGTCCGGAAACGACCAATGTTAAAATCTCACACGTCACTCGTTCCTTCTAAAACACCAACATAGACCGTCCAAAGTATTTTAGCCGAGAAAAAAAGAGCAAACGCAAAATAAAAAGTCATCGGTCGTAATACCGGTTGATGCATTTTTCACAGGATATAAGTAGGATCAGTGCATCTGTTGTCCAGTATAAGAGACGCTGGGTCTCATGCTAGCGCTGCACGGGCGCAGTGGAAACTGAGTCCGCTAACTAGCTGTAGCTAGAAGGCTAACCACTGGAAAACAGCGCAGAGCTGCTGGGGTACATGAACGAGGGGGGCAGGGTGGGAGAGAGTATAGCAGGCCCTGTTCCTCTTGACCAGGCTAAAAGGTGGATGCGTAGGTAAAAAGGCCTATTTTATTGTCTCGACTGTGATTTCATGATGATTCATTTACTTGCACAATAAGACAGTGTTGCTCCTGCATTATCTAGCTTGCTGTTGTTAGGTCGCGCATCATGACGGCAAGCTAAGCTGTCCCTTTGCTGAGTGTGTAGTATTAGCCAGCTGTTTTGCATGCTAACATGTTACACATAGCCCCAACGCTAAAAGATTTCGCGACCATTAATACTTTTAAGAGCATTTGTCAAGCACTATTGAAAACCGAAGTGCATTTTCCCAGCGTAGACCATTTTTCCCCATTACTCCCCGGAGTCTGTCGAAATGGACGTTTACTTTTTTTTTTTAAGCGATACGCGATGCAATCGGAAGATGGAATAATTACATGAAATTCACCTCTAGCCCCGACGATTCACACCGCACTCAGCATCTTTTCAGCACAGTGCCAACTGCCCAGAATGTAAGACTAAGTGATAGAAAACACTCGCGACGTTTGCAATCTAAGAAAACTGTGTAAATATCTGAATGTGTGTATTATCTCACTGTTTTCATTCCGCTTATCGTCCGAGACCGTATTTCACACTACTTTTGTTTAGTGTCGTGTTGCGATTGTTAAATGACATTCGTTGAATTCATCAGCGACGCATCAGTTGAATGTGTCTGTTAATTTCGCTGATAGATGAGATAAACTAATGTTATACATTTATTGAATGCGATGTAGTATTTTAGAGTGAATTATGAATGTTATTGTAATAATTTGTGTTTAGATGTATTGGTCACCAGAAATAACAGATACTCCTGTTATTGTGAGTTATTTCATTTAGCTATTTAAGGATACAACTGAGCAAAAATGAAATTTTGGAAATGCCATGAGATGTTCAGTAATGCCTTTAAGTTGTTCAATTGAAGCACTTGGAACTTTTTTGGAGATATGTCCTTACATTCATAATTATTAACACACAGAAGTTACATTTCTATGTATTAAAATAAACAAACTCCTGCTGTAAAATTACAATTAATTAAAATTCCTGCTGTAATAAACAGTGTCTTTTGTTTTTCTTTTCCTTTCTTTTTTGTGTTGTCTTGTTGTTTTTGATGGTTCATGTATTTGTATGAATTCAGTCATTTAACCTGTTACTCCTTGTTTTCTCTCACAGTAAGAAGAGTGGGAAAAAGAACATCACAGCCCCCAAGAATGATATTAGAGGATTTTTCTTCCAGCTATGGAAAAAAGAAAAATGAATGAATTGAAACGTGGAAACAGAGATGTAAACCACTTGTGTCAGAGTGGATTAAGAATTAATAGATATCGAATGTAGTGAAACCAACCAATGGGATTTGGAGGGATCCATCCTGTTGTGGGATGGTCATGAACTGAGAAATGTAATCAAGGAAGTGAAAATTTTTCAATGAACTCATACTACATTAAGCACTTATAGTGCACTTCCCACGATGTGAAAACATAATTGCATCACATGCAGTTGTGGCATTTTACCAGTCCATATGTCATTGCACTCTAATGGAACATTTCAAGCCGAAATACTGATATCAAAGTTGAACTATCCAAAATAACTGTGATTATATGGAATCCAATGTGAAGCCAAAAGGAAGTAAATGTTGGTCATCTCATAAGTGACAAATCTCATTAGAAAAACAACTTTTTGCAGAGACTACAAATCCATGTAACAATCAATACAAAATGTCCTTGTCTTGCCTGAAGAGTGAGTTTGTGGCTGCCCACTTTAAATAAAATGACACCAGTAGCGTGAGGAAAATGTGAGGTAGAACTATTTTTGAAACTGCGTTTTCTGACTACAAGTAGTAGAAAAGCATCATAGAAATACTGTTGCTGCTCAAAGAGCAGAAGGCGTTGCCGCTGCGCACCATGTTTAGGTAACTGGGAGATGTTCCAGTTTGGAAAATATAATGTGGACATCATAGAGATGCTGAGTGGACACCAATCCCATCAATTCAAAGGTCTTGGATTAGAGCGACAACTTCAACACCAACAGCAAGTGCAGCTTCACCAACACCAGTTACAGCAGCAGCAACAGCAGCAAGGTGAGACATCTGGGTCAATTTTGTCTGGACTTGGCTTAGGCCCACTGCAAGCATCTAGAGGCAGTGCCTTTACAGATTCTGCATCAATTTTTGCAAAGATGAGTGCACCTCCTCCACCTCTGCAACAACAATCCCTCTCTTCATCATCTCAAAGTTTGAGGAAATCCAGCAAAATGTCTGGAAGCAGTAGCAGTGGCGGAAGTCATGTGAGTGGATACCCCCAGTTTTTGCGCTCATTCCACCCAGCTGAGTCAGCCCTTGCACAAGAGCAATTACATTCAGGAGTGGGGCGATTTGATCATTTTGCCAGCAGTAGTGGAAGTGGAGGGACTGCCGGGGCAATTGGAGGACTAGTTTCATCTGTTCCACCACCACCCCCGTTGCATCCTGGTCTGTCAGTACCTCAGGCCTCCCCTGGTCCATCGTCCTCCTCCCCATCTCCTTCAAGTTCAACCTCCAATAACCCTCCCAGCAGTAGTGCAGTAACTACCTTTAGTCATCAGTTGGCAGGATCTCAGTCTGATGCCCGAAGCCTACATCAACAGTTTAGCTGCATGTTAGCCGCAAACCAGTATTTTCTTTCTGGAGTACCAGCCAATTCCAGTCTAGAGCAGTTTTTAGTTCAGCAAGGCAGTCATAACCATCTTGGTCTTGGTCTGGGCCAAGCTGCAGGAGAAACAAGTTCAGCCCTTGCACCACCCCCTGCTCTTCATTCTTCACACACTCATGGTCACTTAACTACTTTATCCCAGCCTCAGCAGTCACCGTCACAGCAGCAGCAACTACCACCTCACACTTTATCTCACCCTCACTCTCATCCACACCACCCACTACACTCCTCATCGCAACCTTCTTCACTTGGAGGTTTTGACTTTCAAGGAATCCCAGTACTCTCCTCCAACCAGCTAGCATCTCTGATGCAACAGGAAGCCGGTTTGCCACTTCCACTTCCTCTACATCTTTCTCTATCAAAAGAGGATGAAAAAGGAGATGGTGCTGTTGGAGGAGGTGGTAGGAGAAAGAAAGCCATGGCTGGGTACCTGCCGCAGAGAAAGTCTGAAAGCAGCAACAACAACAGCAACAGTGGTCACAGCTCTACAAACCCCAACGGTAGCACTTCAGGGGGGCTCAGCCAGGAGAACACACAAGGCCTAGATGGAGGTGGAGGTTTGTCAGGTATTGGTGGAGACCCTTCTTCCCACCTAACCTCATCATCCTCTACTTCTGTTGTCTCATCATCTTCTGCAGCCTCTTCTACATCAGCGTCAGTTTTGGTGACAAATGGCTCTAAAACAGACTGCCATGGTTCCATGCCACCTCAGTCTCAGCCTGAACAAGAACCCCTTTATCATTGTGGGGAGTGTGGAAAAACTTTCACACATCTATCTAGTCTGCGCAGACACCTACGTAGCCATGAATTAACTACAGCTGGCACAAGCGGCACGAGAAGTAGCATTATAAACCCAGTTCTGCATCCTTCCGATCCAAGTATTCCCCCATCTACTCAAGAGAGTACAGCCACATCTTCGTGTGGCAGTCCTGACAAGACTTTTCATTGTTCTGAGTGTGGAAAAGGTTTCAAGAAAAAGGGTCACCTACTTCAACATGGTGTCATCCACTCTGGCGCAAGACCCTATGCCTGCAGTACTTGTAGTCGTGCTTTCAATCGTCGTGAGTCGCTCACCCGCCATGAAAAAATACATGAAGAGAAACCTTTTCGCTGTCCAGCCTGTGGTCGTTGTTTTCGGGAAAGTACATCCCTTTTGAACCATGCAGCCTCAGGCACCTGTGGCAAGTCAGGCCGTACACCAAGACCTAAGCATGAAAGTAATGTAGAAAGCAAGAGCAATAAAGCTGGGGGCTCCCAAGATGGAATAGCGACTAATGCAGCGGGTGAGTAACGTCAAGTGTAGTGCATATTTTTAGTAAACCCACTGAAGTCAAACAATTTTTCATAGGCACTGTGAAATTTGTGTGCATAGCATTATTACTGTTTAGTCTGTTGTGCAGGTTCTTACCGGAGTGATGATTTCAGTGATGACTACAAGGACCAGCGCTCTCAAAGTAACTTGTATTCTGGAACAACCCCATGTGGTGGTAGCAGCATGACAGGGGCTGCACTTAGGAAGACACCATTAGCTCCTATTCTGCATCCACACCCACAAAACCAAAGCCAGCAGCATCATCAACAGCCACATCTTCCACTTTCATCCCTGTTAGAGGATTCTGAAGATGATGTCACTAGCTCTGTCAACAGTGCCATTTCTGCTATCACTGCTGCAGCTGCAAATTGTGTGAGTGGCGATCTTGCCCATAGTGGAGTTAGAGGGGATGATCGAAGGGATATCATTGGTGGATTGCTTGGAGGTCTGGGTCTAGGACCTCTTTCCTCACCTAGTGGTCCACTATCATCATCTGTCATGGAAAAGTCCTTTAGAGGAACTATTAACCCAAGTGCATTGGCCCTCAACCAGCAACCAAATCAGCAGACACCTGGTGGAAAGCCCAAGCGCCCTCGTAAGCCCCGCAAAAAAAAGGAACCTGGTGTGGTTGGTGTCGAGCCCCCTAAAAGAAGGCAGTCCTCTCACAGACCAGCAGGGCCCGGTGGTGATGTTAGACCTTATTTGTGCAGCGTCTGTGGTCGAGGATTTGCAAGAAGGGAGACCTTGCGAAGGCATGACAGAATACACACTGGAGAAAAGCCTCACCATTGCACTGTGTGTGGCAAGTACTTCAGAGAGGCATTTCATCTTAGCAAGCACCACACAGTGCATTCTGGAGAGAAGAACTACAAGTGTATTCTGTGTGGAAAGGACTTTGGATATGCTCAGAGCCTTAAAAGACATGGCAAGCTACACCAGAAAGGAGAAATGGAAGAAGTGCCAACCACGCCAGGTGGGGAAAACCTTAACAGCTATCCATCCTCTGGTGGCAGCTTAGTTCAAGGGGGTCAAAGTGGCTCTTCTTTCTATTCATATACTCAAGATGTCAAACCACAGACATCATCCACTCAGCCCCCTCCAAGACTGTACACATGTGCTATATGCTGGAAGTCGTTCCGCCACCACTTTCACTTGACGGCACATCACCAAACTGTTCATGAGGGTGGTGGAGAAAAGCTGTTTTCTTGTGAAGTATGTGGTAAGGCATTTGCATACTCCAACAGCCTTACACGACACAGGCTTTCTCAGCATGGCTTAACACGGACTGGCCAGCCAGTTGCACAAAGGAGCACAGGGGAAGATAACAGTGTTGGTGTTACGATATCAGAAAGCGAAGCTGCTACAAATGCTTTGCTTCAGCTTGCGCCACATAGTGGCACACATGCTGAACAACATGGAGTTCTTCATAGCCAGCAGGCTCCTCCCCAAACACAAGCTGGCTACTCCCCTCTGTTCTATATACCAGATGCCAATGCTGCACACCCTTCTTCGTCTAATGCCTCCTCTTATTCTCATTCTCTGCCGTCAACTTCCTCAGTGCCTCTTCTTTGTAACCATCAGCAACACCACACTGGGATAAAGGGTGAACCCATTTATCACTCTAGTCATGTGCATACTCTTACTTCAAACATACCTGTCCATTCCCTCATGTTGCCTCCATCAGAGCCACATCAGCAACACCACAATTCCCAGGTCCATTCAGCTGAATTTCAATCTCCACAACACCACACTTTTCAAAGCCAAGAGGAGCTAAGGAGACGGAAGAAAAAAAAAAAAAGACGGCAAGAGAGAGAGGAGATAGGCTACAAATGGACCCCGGCTGCAAAAGTAGAGAGAGAACAGGTGGAAGCCTCCCTTGGGGAAAAACAGAGAAATGAGAGAAGAAAACTTGTTAAAAGAAAAGGGAGAGTAATTCACAGGACGCAACATAAAATGAAGAAGCGCATGGCTGTGCTTGTGAGAATCAGACGTGGAAGTGGAGGAAGTGCTGTGTATGAACTGGGCCTTCCAGGTGGACTGAAGCTTAACAGGCTTCGTTCTCTCAAAGTTCCTCTGAAACGAAAGTCCTGTCCCCTTTGCCTTGGTGCTACCTTCTCTCAACAGGTAGCCTTGAAAGTTCACATAGCAGCTAGACATTGTCCCAAAGTGAGAGGCCTTCAGCATCGTTTAAAATGTCCAGTTTGTGGAAAGCAGTCTCGCAAGTTCCTCTCAGCCCTTATTCACAGAAGCTCCCATTTAGCCAACAGAGCATTTTCTTGTAAACATTGTCCCTGTCGTTTCTGGAATGCAATGCTCCTCACACGGCATAAGAAGGTGTGTCGTGGGACATTGGCTAAGTTTCAACGAGATAGGGCTCTTTGTGTTAAATTAGTCATGGGATCAACATACAGGAGGTTTGAGTGTAAAGGGAGCTCTTCATCCTTGCATATGGAATATAGTCACTAGGTTTTGCCATTAATATTTTCATATGCACTTTTAGAAGAGAAGTGTTGCGATTTTCATGAGAAGAACTGAGATATCTTGACTGAATACATCCTATGCTCCTGTAGGCATTGCCTTGTGTGTTATGAGAGCTTTTTCTTTTCACTCTCATTCATATTAAATTTCCTCTTGTAACTTGGACCCCTGAAAATGAACACCTTCAACAAACTTGCAAATTTATCAAAGACATTTGTCTCTTAATGAAATGCTTAGACTACCCATCTATTCAATACCACACCGGTCTTCTAAGAGGGAACTCTTGTTCATATTGAAATTATCCTTGGCTGGCAATAGATGAAGTTTCAGTGATTTGGCGAATATTGTATTGTGCCCTAACAGTAGGTTATCGCTCACCTCAACAGATGCTCTGTAGAATTATTCTGTCTCTGATATATATTGTGTTGTTGGTGTTCACTTAGAGCAAGTGTGGAGATGTGATTTTGTTAATGTAAAAAGTGCATTTCAGTATAAGGAGAAAAAGGGTCCTGCTAGGAAGATGAGTATTTTATTTAAAGGAGTATTTAAATTACTGCATGTTGGACTTTACTGTCCATGTGTTGAAAGGTCAACGTGAGTGATGAGACTTTGGACTCTGATGGTTACATGACAAATCCAATTGAAAATGTATATTAACTGTTAAAAGAAGAAATTAATGCGTAATAATAGATGCTGATTAACAATTCTTAAAATCAATCGTGAGCCCTGTTTTGATTTATGTACTTATGTAAAGAAAACTACCATTAAGATGGTAATGCCAGCACTTAAAAAGGAAAAATATGATTTTTCACATAACCATAAAGGACAAAAAAATGTAATACCCACAGATTACTGCCCTAAAGGCAAAAGCCTTACCAATTTGTAACCGTAAAAACAATACATTTTCTGGGTAATACGATGTAGCATCTATGTATAGAGCCTACGGGAGGAATGGAAAGAAATATGTGTACTGTAATGTAAATTGTGTCAATATTTTATTATGTTTTTTAAGCAAAAGTCAATCTTTTTATCATAGCTACACTTCAGGTAGTTGGAAGAGTGATTGTAAGAGTTATCACTTTAGATCAGGTCTTGATTAAGTGTATTAATGTGCGACACAGTCTGTCCACTTGCCAACTATGAACGTATCCCATGTACTTTCCTCACCTTTCATGTAGAGATCCCATACTACTTATAGCCTCTTTTTCTTTAAAAGAAGAAAAGTAATAAGTATGTTTCTATCACTTTATTTACACATGATAAGCTGGTTGTTGATGATACCTAAGCATTTAATAAAATTTGAAAATGTTATATCCTCATTAATTCCATGTAAACATTTATTGTTACCCCAGTATTTCATATTTATTTGTATTAAAATCTGCCAAATATGCATTTTGCATACAACTGTATTTCATGGTTTAATCAATTCCTGAAGTTGTTTTATTGTTATTTAACATTTATTTATTGCTTCATGTTAAATCTTTAGCACAATGTTTCAGTATTTATCAGTACATTATTCTATTGCTATAAGATTTTATGCAGTGTGACTGTTTTTTTATTTCATATCTTAAAGAAATAGTTATTTCTGATTATATTTTTATATATAAGTGTGTGTGTGTGTGTGTATATATATATATATATATAGGCAAATGTCATATAGTATTGCTAATGTAGAAAATCAATGTAGTTCAATTCTAATTTTATCCATAGAATTCTAACTAAATCATGCATTGAGCGACCAACATTTAACCAAGATTGTCACAATTTAACCACTTTTTTTGTGTAAACCTGATATATATTTTATATAACTATATTAGAATGATAGGTGTCGAGGCTGTGAAACACTAAACAAAAGGTTTTAGAACATTTGAGGGTGCTGTTTTCCATGTTGATCAGTTGGTGGCAGCAAGGATCCTACAACCTATGATATGAAGCTGGGAGCACAGCTGTCACATGGATTTAAACGCCGATAGTGGGCGGAAAACAAGTACCCTGAGCCCTCGAGTGTGTGCGCTCACGAGGTAGACTTCAAATTAATGTGCGTCTAAGAGAGAGAGACGCTTTTGTGCATGTAGAAAAATGCAAGGACGACGAGAATGCGAAAGGAAAAAGTCCTCATGTTCTGTCTTTTGCATGTCGCCCATGTCTTTGCATTCTAAGTTCAATAAATATTTGAAAGCGCATGTAATAGTTTAAGTTGTGAAATGGTAAGACCTGCATTGAGCGTCACAATACTATGATAGTCTCGTGAGGTTGGGTTCGTTAGGTTCAACCCCAGCAAATCTATTTCCTTTATTTCTGAATCCTTTGTGGGTGTGCGCCACTCTTCCCCTGGATTCGCGCAGTTTCAGTATTCTCACGCGGCTGTAGCATGGGTGGGAGAAGTGGGCGGGGTGGAGATCTCCGCGGCAGCCAGTAGTCGTGCGCGCAGGGAGGAGCCCTCTTTTCTCTCAGCCAATGGCAGTAAAAAGGACATTCAGGCTCAGCCGCTTCTCCGCGTGCGGACACCATGTGCACAGGAGAGCTCGTCTGTGTTTTCTGAGACGCAACGTGTAGTTGCCATCTCCTCTCGCATGACGCTCACGTTTCTCGCGGATTACTAGTGAAGTGAAAAAGTGTGTCCATTCGCTTGATAGTTTTTTTTTTCTCCTTTTGGTTTTTGGCGAAAGGTTACGCTCTGATAGCACCGAGTGAAAAACTTGACAGGCTATTAAATAAATAACAAATCATTATTTTAATGCACTTTACAACCGCCCACTTTCCAACTTGGTACGAAGCAGCACGTTTATGCGTTTTCTTGGGTGCCAAACATAGGACAGCTGGGACAGAAATTATCGACCAATTTGTTTTTAATCAGCGCTACCAACCCCCGAGGAGCGTGCCTGTCACGAGGGGGCGTGCCTCATTAATATTAAACACCGCTGCGCTTTCGCTCGGGGAGGCGTGACGTCACGCGAGCGGCCCGTGTTCGTTCCAGCTGAGCGAAAAGCTCGGAGGGCTCAGCTCAAAGTGTGCGGTAACACACATGCAGAGAGAACAGAACAGAAGGGGTGACCACAAGGGGAAAAAGCGATTGAGCGACTGAATGGAAAAAAACGTCAACATCCCACCAATCGCACTACGCAGCAGAAATTGACTCAGCAACACTTTCCTCGTTTTGTTTTCATTTGTTATTTCGGAGACGACGCAAGTTTCGGGCATTCAAGAGTTATCGTTTGCACTATTGGATTTCTTACTCTCCGAGATTTTTCCATTCAGCGCTGTTTTCTACTGAAACCGTGCGTTTTTTTTCCCTACGTCGGACTTGGACGCAACATCGCTATTTTTGACATTCGCCTGCATTTATAAAAGTTCAAGCAGAAGATAAGCTGTCAACATTTTCTGGGAATTACTGGGAATGTGTGTTTTTTTCCACTACAATCTACAATCAGATGCAAGCAGAATGGCTCTTTTTGTTTAAACCCCTGTTTTCTAATAAAGGTAAATTGAAATGATGTTAGATAGCAGATGCTCCGGTGCACGTGAGCTGAGCAGGTCGTTCCTCCTCCTGTCTCTAAAGTGAGCGCGGTCTCGTGTTGCAGTACCAAACAACTTTGTTTACTTTAACGCTACTCTAATGATACGAACCCGTGCATGCATATACGTATGTAACTATATGTGCTGTTTGGCAACAAATGAATGCTAATATTTTGTTGTTGTTGTTGTTGTTTCCACCATGTATCGTCATGTGATTGATTTCACGGCTGCACATTAGTACTGAATCACTCAAACATCTAGCGGTCAAGGGGAGCTCAGTCCGGCTGACGTTGGATGATGGCCAGGCCGCTTTCACAGCTCCTTCCCCCGGACCTTCCCTCTGCTGGAGCCAGTCCACAGTTTGGCAACAGTATCCAGGCAGGAGGCTCACTTAACGGAGGACACTTAAACTCCAGCGCAAACTTAAAGTCGCTCCTGCAGCTCCCAGTGAAGGGCGACCAGCGCGTCAAAGACTGTAGTGAAATGAAGGGTGAGGAAACGCACCTGCTTTCCCGACACTCATTGTTTATTATAACGAGCTCCCTCTCAACCTTTTCTTTGTTCCCCTTTAGAATGTGTAAATATTGTGTTAACAGTCACAAGGACAGTTAGTTTCCTGATTAGTATGATAAGGTATTATAAAATTTGTGCTGGAAATGTGAAATGATGGGGTCATGTGCAACTGTGCATACATCTCGGTGAGCCTCAAGACAGAAGATCACATGGGACTTAGTTAAAGAGATAAACAAGGCCAGGCCATTCAGCCACTTAGCTCCCTGCCCAGGTACTTTGAGGTCAGCTGTTGGCTAAGCCATTTTGTTTACAGGTCTATGCAATGCACAGCGTAACCACACTGACGGAAGTTTTCCATTGGCTGTGAATATTGGAAAAGCTTCTTTATGGATTGCTGTCAGGGGCGTTGTTTTGTACTGATTATCTGGTTAACGATGATATAAACCGACCCTAAATAGGTGAGGGGGGAAAAAAATCCAGTTTCTGTGCTCACAGCTTTTAAAAAAACACATTTATTGTTAAAACCACACAGTTACTTTTGAACACTGATGTTTTTCAAATTACATGTAAATAATTCAAGAAGAGTTATTGTACTTTTGGTGTGGTTAATTGTTTTTAGGCTTGAGGATTTTTCAGTAACGGTAATCTACTGTTTTTTGTTTAGAAAAGAATTCATATTTAAAAGATTCCATTTTTTCTGGTTTGTTTTTTTAATAATATAGTTAAACCAGAAATGCCTCTCTTCAAACTCTTTTCTGGTTTCGGTTTCCTCACCAGTGTACTGTAAAATGCCTAATTTAGCCTAACTAGTGTTGTTAAGATTTTAGACCCCACCCTTGAGTGTCCTTCAGGCGCCATGTCCGCGTTTACATTGTGACGCTCCTGTAGATTAGAAGTGGTTTTATACCAACTAAAAATAACCAGTAACCACTTATGCTACACTAAACCAGAGCGCCATTGTGGTATTGCTATCTTACACTACTGTAATAATGTATTAAACAATACACGTCTGACTTTGTGTTACACCTGTTGCCTTTTGCGTCATGGCTTTGGTTCAGCTGTAATGCCATAGTTCTGTAACGTTTAGCCATTGTTCGACTATTGTTGCTGAACCTCAGAGTTAAGCAGTGTCACTGCGGTGTAACATTGTAAACGCTTTACCATGGTTTTGTCAGGAATGTCAAAATGCATTAATCTTTCGCTTTTAAAGGAAAGTATTTCAAAGGCTCTTCGTTTTGCATTGATGCACTGGGAGCTTTTTAACTTGTGTTGACATTGCAGAGGTAGTTCTCCCAGAGGGATGTGAAAGTTGCTGGGAAGTGTTATTCTAGCTACGTGATCCGAGAGCCATCAGAAATACTGCTCTCTTATAAAGTCAATATATGTGTTTTCAAGAATAGTTAGAATGGGTAGAGTTTTAAACCCTATTCACACCAAGAGTGATTACTATAAAGATAACCATATTAGCGTTGACACCAGCTGACAATATCGTCTGTTTATTCTCATTTTACACTTTTTGAATTCTAAAGCTCGTTACAGCAGCATTGGGTGTCAATTAGGGCGTCTAATATACATCAGATTGGTTTCTACTTTAAATAGAAAAGTAAAAATATGCATAGAATTATAATACCATACTAAAATCAAAATGATGCAAAAACCCTTGAGCATCTTAAGCACACAGAATAACATAAGTGGATTTTGAATGATCAATTGCCGCTTTGAACGATGTAATTGTGTCATCCGGAATTGTAATCGCAATTAGAAATGAGGATTGTGCAGCCCTAGTGTCAATATTCATATCGTTCATTAGCAGAAAAAAAAATCTTTCTGAAATTGATTCTATCAATATAATTTGTTGTTGCCTTTATTGTTATAGCTATGCTATTCTTTAGTATTGAGAACGATTTTTATTGTTATTTTTACAGTTATCGTTCTTGGACCGTAATATAAGTTGGATTTCATTTTCTCTTCGTAGGTAAGGACAGGTTGGACATCGATGAAGACTCTCTCGGTCGCTGTCCTCTGCGAAACGGCTGCAGCAATGGACTAGTCGCTGACAGCAACGGCGCAGGCACGGGCAGCTTTTCTAACAGCAACAACAGTTCCTTCCTGGGCCCGTTGCTATGGGAACGAACATTGCCATGCGATGGCGGACTGTTCCAGTTGCAGTACATGGACCTCGAGGAGTTTCTGACGGAGAACGGGATGAGCAGCATGCACAGTACCTCCAACTCCACCTCGGCTCAGATACCCTCTCAAAGTTCTCAATCCGCCGTCCCCAACCAGGGCTCCCAGTGCCTCCCCACCTCGCCCCCACACTGCTCCTCGTCCTCCTCACCGACGTCCGTCACCACCTCGTCCTCGCCCTCTCTGCTCGGGCTGGACATGCACACGCCGCAAAGCATGATGGGAGCCGCAGACTGCTTGCACGGTGAGTTTGCAGTTCAGAGATTTAACTAGCAGTGAGAGTCAAGCTAGAGAGGATGTTAGAAACCCGCCAGATCTGCAGGCAAGATGAAGAAAGGAAGCTCTGTGGGTCGAAAAATGAGGTCTGCTCAGTTCAAACACTTCCCCCATTTTACTCGCAAGAAATTCCCCTGGATTTCGGTCTGCTTGCGAGTTGTGAAAAGTACCAGACAGTCTGTTGGGTGTGTAGTTTCACAGTATTAATGGTTTGGGTGTGTGTGTGTTGTTGTAAGTGTGTGTGGATGCTCTCGGTAGGCTTCACTGTCAAGGTTTGGGCGGTTTTTGGGAGTGAGTGTTGCAGGGTGTGCTGCTGTTTGTGCTTTTGCGAAGACGTGAGTTGCGTTTTATAGAAACGTGTTAACATTATGCATATTTTTTGTGTCAGACATATTTACAGGCTGTTTAAAAGGTGAGTGGAAAGTTTGCATGCATGTTATTTGGGGGGGCAGTTAGAAATACACAAAAAAGAAAATTGCCTGTCTGTCTTGCGGGACTGACAAAAGATAAATACAAAAGATAAATAGTAGTGACAGTGAGTGAAAAGAGAGGAAAAGATTTTGATATAAAGCCGAGAACAAGACAGCGATTGAAAGGCCGGTAAGTAAACAGTGGGAGACACACAGGTGAGCCAGGAGCAAAGAATGAAAGGCAGAGACGGCATGTGTGCGATTGTGCTCGTGTGTTTTTAAATCTCTTCCTCCTCTCACACGCTTGGTCCATGTGCGCTCGCTCAATCACGTGCCGAGGCAGGCAGAGTTAGAGCGAGGACGGGGGAGGAGCAGAGGAGAGGAGGTATGTGTGGGAGTGTGTATGTGAGTAACAGACAGGGAGAGATTGAAAGATTGAGAAGGAATGACTCGTGCGAGTTGATACTGTACTTCCGATTAGATGTTTTTTTACATTTTCTGGAGTGACAGAGAGAGAGAGATTAAAAGGGCTACTGGTAAATATTTGGAATGTTCTGAGTGATTAAAAAGCACATGCAGAAGACATCGCATCACATATTTGCACAGATTTTATCAGGCCGTCTAGAAAAAAAATAAACTGCCTGTGTCAGTACATGTGCTTCAGTGGATAGTAAAGAGAGGATCATTGTTAAATGGGGTTAAAGTTACTCTTAAGGGCACTTCTCAGACTTAGATTAGATTTATGGCTCAACGTTTTTTTTTTTGTTTTTTTTTCAAAGTGTAACAGCAGTTTTGTTGTGATACAATGACAGGCTTCGCTGTAATAATGTGAAGAAATGGTGAAAAAGAGACCAATGCATTTTATGTTATATGTTTAATATACATTTTTAAAAATGAATTCATTTTTTCTCATCCCATCTGCAAATTTTGTGTATGTCTGGGTTTTAAAGTATAATGTGATGTAAACACACAAATATACACACATTATTTATTTATTTTTCTTGTTTAATCATAAATTTAAAAATATTTTTGAGTGAGTTTTAAAATGGTTAATAATTGGAGAGTCAATGTAGAAAAACCTTTTCTACTCATAATTTTTTCTTTCTAAATTAAATTCATCTTGATTGTGTGTGTGTGTTTGTGTGTGTAGAAATATATATATAATCCCATTCAATCTGCAGTTGTATTATTTTGATTGGGTTAATTTTAACCGAAAAACAATTTATTTATTAAATGTTAATAATAATAATAGTAACAATAAATATAATTTTTATTACTATTATTTATTTATTTTTTAGTAGTAATTTTTATTTTTTTGCTTCTCATCACTGTGGAAGTAGACATAACCATTTGTGTCTGGATGTTCAAGCAATCTTCCAGGCAGGAAAAACTCATGAATTTTCCATTAAGGGGAAAAACAACTAAAATATAAGTAAAAAAAATATACATACATAAATGAACGAATATTTAAATAGTTTGCTTGCTTTAACAATTCACTATCAAATTATCAGAGTAGTGAAACCACAAGTTTAAAAAATACAGAAATGCAGAGGTAGAAATAGGGTAGAAATTTTGGAAAATGGAAAAACGAGAAGGATTAATGGATTGAGTTGTTGTCTCCTGCCTGCTACTGCCCCCTTGTGTGTCTTTTAAGTAATGTTTTCAGAGTCCCATCATTCTGAATGCATGCACACAGCAGCGTGACTTAATCAAAGTATCCACTTTGTGTTTATACCATCAGGCACTCCGCCAGGCAGCTTGGAGCCAACGCCCTCACCTTCTTCCACTACATGTCCACCACTCCCTACTCCACCCATCGCTAACTGCAATAACATGTTGGCGCCCTTCGACCCTGATCCTGCAGATGTTGCCCTGTCGAGTGTGCCTGGACAGGAGGCGTTTGACCCCCGCAGACACCGGTTCAGTGAGGAAGAGCTCAAACCTCAACCCATGATTAAAAAGGCTCGCAAGATGCTTGTCCCTAATGATCTGAAGGTGAGAAGCTCAATGCAGCATGCTATGAACGTATATCATTTATTATAATGTTATGTTGTCGTATATAATTTATTATGTTATTATGTTGTCCCAAACCTGTATTAATTTCTTTCTTGTGCTAAACACAATATAAGATATTTTGAGCAACCAAACAGTAGCTGGTCCTCATTGAATTTAATGCAGTGTTCAACAGAAAAAAGAAACTCATTCAGATAAAAACGAGCTGAGAGAGAGTAAATGATGGATGTAGTGTAGAA
>JAUMHI010000058.1:6777414-6791425 GCA_032359435.1 Enteromius unitaeniatus | reverse complement strand
CTTTATTTTATACTTTGTTACCTTGAAAGGCTTTGTTTTTATAAAAAAGGCAAATTAGTTTGTCTGTACTGCTCAGAAAACTTGCACAATAGTAAAATCAATGACAGAGAATCATGATGAAATCATGATACCAAAAAATTGTAATATGATATTTTTTCCATACCGCCCACCCCTTTATTAATGTGCTTAATGTAATCTGAGCTTCAATAGTCAGTGTAGGTTGTTCTCATGGATTATTTGGCAAAGATTTATAAATAGTTTATTTTATCATGCACATTATACAAATTGGCTGGAAAATTCCTCCCTCATTTTGTTCAACAGGAAGGACATTCTTAATGCTTCTATGCAAATGTAGTAATGCAGGACCAGGTGTGTTTGCATCAGTACAGACAGTGACAGTGGCATTCCCATTTATCGATTACAGCAGATTTTAAAATGAATATATATATATATATATATATATATGTCATAATTGGTTACAAAAACCTGTTACTAGCTAGCATAGTTTTAATATTTTGGAGGAACAGACAGTGATTTATAAAGCATGTCACAGTGAGTTCATTGCGGAATGGGTGGCTGCGTATGTGGTCAAATCTCAAGACTAAGGCAGATGCCTTGGAAACCGAGGTTCTCAGATATGTCAGCTTTTTTGTTATAAAGGGCACAGTGGTCAAAAGTTGGAATTCCTTTATCACAGTGACCTCTCCTCTTGGAACAAATGGATGTTTTGAATACTTGAAAAGGAAGCAACATTCTTAATGATAGGGATAGTTCACCCAGAAAAGAAATCTGTCATTTCAAACATAGGGAATTGGATCTGTGGAACACAAAAGATGTTTTTTGTCCATAGTTGAGTTCAAACAATGTTATTTATTAGATTCTGTACTTTTTTTTTTTTAATCGGCAACCAGTGAGTACTACACAAGTTATATTACAAACCAGGATCTCACACATGCAGACAATAACAACAATACAAGTAAAATTGAAGAGGAAATGTATGCAGAAATCATTTTATTTTCTGCATGTTATTTATATATATATATATATATATACTTTTATAATATTTATCCACGTTTTGAATGGGCTTTTTATTTGTATATTTTCAGTTTTCATTTCTAGTTGAGTTTAGAGTTGCAGTATATTTGTTATGTTCTTGTTCTTATTTTTAAATATTTAAATTTCTGTTTTATTCATTCTTTTTTTAAATTTACATTTACATATATTACTGCATAAATGCATAAATACTGCATAAATACATACCAAACTATCTGCATAACAGTAAAAGCAATAGTGGCCATATAATAAAGAGTTACTCCCACTTGTGTGTTGCAACATTACTGTCAGATCCAATAAAATCTTTTTGAAAGTCCTACATCAAATTTAATAAAAAAAAAGTTAATTCACTCTTTCCTAACATCAAGTTTAAAAGGAAGGAGATCAGAAAGCATCTTGTTGTCTTAGGACGAACTTTTGGTTTCAGAGTAGACCTGCATTTGCTCCTCTCTACATGCACAAATGGGTGGGTGGGGCTAAACAGGCAGCGATGTAGGAGCAGGTGTTGATCTTCTGCAGAGGCAGACTTTAGCCACACTATTACATCATGGTTTTGGCACATTTTATGAATATAAGCTATTTAGTTTGACTAACTAGTCCTGAAACCTACAGTACAATGACCTCTTACATGTCAAAATATCAACAGAAGTTTGGTTTCTTAGTTTATGACCCCTTTAAAACTGATTTAAAACAACACAGAACCTCATTGAGTTGCATTGTGTAGACATAAAGCAGTAAGCATCAAAGGAACACTTTACTTGAAGCATTCATGTATAATGCCTACAAAAATGAGCTTTAATGCATTAATTATGCCTTGTAATGGACCTTATATAATTCATCATACAATCTCATGAATAACCAGTTTATACATCAAGTCATTTGCGTTTTTAATTTGGTTATAGTTATATATTTACTCAACTTAAGAATTGTTATATTCATTATATCCTTATTATGATAATGCATAACAAAGGCTTTAAGTAAAATGTTGCCGAATTTTCATTTTTGGGGGAGCTGTCCTTTTAAATAATGGAGGATTATAAAAAGTAAATGCTCTAAATAATAGTAAATATAGTGAACATACTATTTTGAAGAACACTAAGCTTTAAATAAATGAATCAATGAATGAAAAAAAACTGAAAGAAATGATGTCATGGGAACTGCCAGTCAGTATTTAGTGTTTTTAACACATGATTTGTAACTGGTTTTCTCATGACATTTAATTTACTGTTGCTCACTACTACTACTACCACAACCCTGTGTCTGTCACTTTGAGGAAAGCCACTCAACCACACAGCAATTTGTGTGCAGTCAAATCTTCGACATTTCTCACTGGAATGTCACTCAGAGATGCTAAAAAAACTGTTTTCTCAAACAATTACATATGAACACACACAAAGGCCGCTCACACATCTGGCAGAGAGCTTCCCACCTACACCTAGAGTCTTCTAATATGTGCTTTTGTTTCTTTTTTTTTTTTTTTTAGGATGAGAAGTATTGGAGTCGTCGTTGCAAGAACAATGAAGCCGCAAAGCGCTCTCGTGATGCTCGTCGACTGAAGGAGAACCAGATCTCGGTGCGCGCCGCATTCCTTGAGCGTGAGAACGCTGCACTCAGACAGGAAGTAGCCGACATGCGCAAAGAGCTCGGCCGGTGCCGGAACATCCTGAACAAATATGAGAGCCATCACGTGGATCAATAAGGAGGAATCGATGTGTGTAAAGTGTTAAGGCGATGATGGATGCAATGGAGGATGAGATGAATGTTCTTATGATAGCTGAAAGACTGACAAAAGTGCATCAAATGTATGGAATTATGTATGAAGACGGCTCGAGTTTTAAACTGGAGTGAGAGAGCATGTCACCTCTCTTATTATTATTTTTATTTTTTTCTTCAGTAGGTACTATGGCAAGATTTTAATTATGGAGAGAATTGTATATTTTTATATGATAGAAATATGCTTAATGGGGAAAGGAATTTTGAAAATAATTTTTGTATATTTTCTATATCTTTTGGAGGGCTGTAAAGTCGTGGCAGAGGGAACCGGTTGAGGTATCACTGTAATATAAAAATCAGGTTCATATGGTATTTTTGAACAAACTTTTGATCTCGTGAAGGAAAAAAAAAGAGGGGTGGAATTACGCATAGAACCTTAGAGGGAAAAGAATATCTAAAATAACTTTCTAGAGAAATGAAACTGTAAAATACGCATTTAAATTTGTATAGAAATGTTAATATAGATTTATTCAAGCACTTAAGTTGTGATAAACCACGGATGAGAGGAATGACAGGTGCATCTCAACTCTTTAGGGACGAACCTTGTTTATCAGTCTACTGCTGATATTTATTTGTCATTCTCAAAGGATAACTGAACATGTTATGTTAGTAAGAAGGTAAAGAAAGACATGCATTAATTATCACATTTTATCTGCATTTTTTGTTTATTTCATTTAATGGTGAACTCAGTAGGATCCTTTTCTTCTTAAAGTTGCTATCTCTTGTCTACATTGTACTCATCTTTTTATAGGAATCTGTCTCGGATTGCAAACAAAAAAGCAGCATACATCCACAGTGTGCAGATCTTAAGTGAACTTGCAGAGGCTGTTCTTGCTGTGCAAAAACACAATTTGGACCTCTATGGATTGAATACATGGGACATGACTTTCATCTGATTGTATAGAAAGATTTCTTGCATTGGAAATAGCATTTCAGAACAGGTTGACCTGTAGACGCAGCCTGTTTATGCACTTACTTTTATTGGAACGATATTGAATTTTTACAAACCTGGTTACCGGTGTCCGTACAAATGTTTCGTGGTTCCTTGTTATTTCTCCAGTCATGTCCGTTTCTTTCCTTAACGACCATTAAAGTAACTTCACTTATTATGACTTATTATTGATCTGATCATTATTACTATTGTTGTTAATACTACAAATGAATTATTTTTGTTGTTTTGTTTACTTGATATTGTCTATTTTAATGCAAGTCTCCTCCCTGCTTCGGAGATTTTGTCACTTCCTGTTTAAAGCATTCATCGTCAACACCAGCTGTAGAAGTGTTGCTGTGACAGCCAGGTCAATTTATGGCGCAGGAACCGGTGCCCTTGGTGATCGCACACTCTGCTTCCCTTAAATAAATAGATTTCTTTTCTCTTATTTCCTGTACACTCACATTATAAAGAACCATCATACAATTTTGCGCTGTCTTTCTATTTTTTGCATGTAGGTGTTTAAAGCTAATGCCTTTTTTGCCCAGTAATTTGCCTCCTCTTTAACCATATACTTTTGCAGATGGATTTTGGGTAATGTAGTCCTTTACGTTTCTGCACTTCCACATGTGGATGACTATGAACGTTTTGTGTTGTGACTCTTGTTTTTTGATGTACAAATGCCCTAATGCATCAGTGTTACCCACACTGCACCTAGCCAAAGTAATGCAGGGGAATGTAGTCTTTTTCTCCAAGACCACAAATAAACTATTGTTCTTACTCACTAAACACCAAGGTTGATTATTTTGCATGTCATGTGTGCTTATTCTCTGTGCTACCACATCCTTTCTTTTTCATTAATTAAATGGCGACCAGGGTGATGCTTGTTCTTTTTGAATTCGAACAGAATGAATCCCAGAAATCCTATCCAGCTCGCATGTTGTCGTGGACTGAAGATTTTAAAAGGCTATGCCCTAATATTAAATGAAGAGAAGATAAAATAAATGAAAAGGGATGTATCATATTATTAAAAAATAAAATGAGCATCATCACATATATTGCAGATAGAATGCATCCAGCTGGAAAAGCAATATTGCAATATGATGTGCTAATATTCTTGTACAGGACGTTTGAAGCTCTACTTGCACTGTAAAAATGAAAAGATGCTCAAGGCACTATTTGATTCCTTCCATTTCCGCAGAAGCAGAACCCAGTGATTCCCGATCAGATGCTAGAGGGCTGCAAAATGGCTTCAAATGACTTTAAATAAGAAGGTTTTAAATAAACCTTTTAAGTGTATTATTACATTTCTTATTATAATTTGTTTCTGAGTTTATTTAAGAACCAGATTTCTCAGGTCTTGAAAAAACCTGCACAGTATGAGAATTCATATGAAGGAATTTTATTGAGAATTTATATGAAGGACATTTATAATGAATATAGATTTTTGTAACACTTATGCTCAGAAGTTGCATATAGCATGCCTATTATTAACATAATTGGTTGTATTAGTAATTATAGAGTTAATGTTCTGCATGTTTTCTGCAATGTTTTCTAATTCCTTAATCTTACCCAATACCTAAACCTAACAACTACCACTTACTAACTATTAATAAGCAGCAAATTAGGAGTTTATTGAGGCAAAAGTCAGTTAATGATGAGAATTGGACCTTAAAATGAAGTGTGACCTAAATGTTTAGTTAGGTCACAGTTAATTGGGCAGTAATTTCTCTCCACTAATATTGGCAAAATTATCTCTGAAGTAAAATATCTCTGAAGTATGTTCCCATTCATATTAATATTTTTTTAGCACAGCAGAGTGAACAGGAGCATAAAATTGTTCAATTATGACTTCCTGTTCCACAGGATTATAGATATGAGTAATCAACCATCACAAGCTGTAAAACCAAAGAATACAGTTCTGATGTGCAGAATGAGATTGTCATAACAGAAAATGGCTGTAAGAAAAGAGCTAAAGCAAAAGCACCATGAAGCTGTGAATCTGAAGGGTCTGGAGAGATTCTGGATGATTTCTGTATGTTCTCTGATCAAACTTTTCAGCCATTATAGGAGAACATCAGGGCTGCTATCATGGGAAAAGGATGGGTGCCAATAATTTTGGCCAACATAAACTAAAGAAAGCATTTATTTCACAATCAGATTTTCCTCCCTCTTTCAATTGTCTTACTTCAACGATAGATTCGAATTCTGTGATTTATTTAAATAAAGGATCAACAGGATAAACAATGCAGATTTCATTTTATAGTCCCTTTGTTCATATTTACCTAGGGTGCCTTACCACTGTAAAGACTCTCTAACCAGAAGTCATAGAAATTCCTTGGTGATAAAATGTGTAGACAACTTCCAGAATTAAAGAATTTAAGAAATTTCGAAGAGTTCGTCCTTCCTAACCAGTGAACAGAAAAAGAACATAAGACTGTAGAAATAAACAGTAACTTATTTGGAGAGATAAAGAAGTATGTTTTTTTCTCACTAAGTGTGACATTCATCAAAAGGGTGAGATCTGGAAATAAATCAGTGTGCTTAACTTGAATGTGATTGTTTGTTGGTTTAGCTGGTCTCTCTGTGTGGAAACACCATCGCGTTTATCTGTCAAAGTGTGTGTTTACTGTTACGAAGGAAGCAGGTTCCAGGATGCTGAGTTTAACTGTGGTGTGTTGGGTAGAGTCTGTATCAGTATTCAGCTTGGCACGGGTGTATATGGAGAAGAGTGTATCCATGAGGCCTGTCATTTGATGTGGGGGTGAGTGTTTGCGCTCATTTGGCATCAATGGAATTGGGTGAAAGGTCTTCTTTTCTACGGAATTCTAGCGTGCATTCAAAACACTCAATACGATCCAGATGTGTGTGTTCTTGCATGTACGGCATCTCCACTCCTCCCTCGGCATCACACCATCACAAAACCCCCTCCTCCAGACTCTCCCCCATCTTTATATGCCCTCTCCTGTCTCGCTACCTTTTGCAAAACCTCTGCAGCGAGTATCAGGGAGAGATGGAGCGATCTCTGCTGGTGTCTCTTCTGTGTGTGTGGGCCTTCAGCAGCCTGTCTGCAGCCTCAGGTGAGCGCGTTTGTGTGTGGGGGTGTCTGGGAGAAAAATGAAAGGATTATGGGTAGCTTTCCAAGTAAATGTTTTTTTTTTATTTTTTATTGTATGATAATGAATAATCAATGAATGAGATCATATGTGATGGATATTTGCCTTGTTGGGTGAGTAAAAAATGTGGAGGATCAGTCATGAATTTTTTTTTATGTAAATATGATCGGTTATATTTATTTAAAAGTGCATTATGGTTGCCATTTTAAACCTTTAAAATTAGTTTACTAAAAAAACCAAAAGGTTAGACCAAAAAATGGTTTTACCTATCTACATGTTGCTCCAAACCTTTTTGACTTTCTTTTTTCTGGTAAAAAAACATGTATTTTTTCAGTTTTTTGTCCATACAGTAAAAGTCAGTTGTCTCCCAGTTCTGGACTCCATTGACTTTCATTGTAGGAACTTTTTCAAATTAATTGTTTCATTTATTGATTTTACTCATAAAAACTGTAATGCTGTAAGTTTTGGTGAGTAAATGATTCATTATTTTTTTTTTCTGAGTAAACCGATGCATGATTTGTCATTTACTATACAATCCCTTTCTCTATTGCCTTGAGAATCTATCTCTTGGAGCTATTTTCCCATTAAATGTAGCACACACACAATTTCTCTCTCTCTCTCTCTCACACACACACACACACACACACACACACACACAGTACATATAAAGTGTATCATCTTCTGTTTCAGTTCAAAATCATTGCATAATCAGAAAAGCATAACTGTGTTAAGCACTACTACTAACATTTTGTTTTGTTATGAGCTTGTAACATTTAAATGCTACATCCTGTTTATGGGTGGGCTACATTTATCACTGTCTGGTTTATGTGGATAAATAGTGTTAAACACCTGGTTCAGTTCAGAGAACAGTGTCTTGGGCAGACAGCCAGACATTTAACAGCCTGCTATTTTATGGCACAGATTAAATAGACAGATAAAATACATGGTATTTAAAGCATTTCTTGCATGTACATTACTGATCAAAAATGTGGATTTTTTAAAATACAGTGATATTGTGTATTATTGTTATAAATTAAAAGAAGTTACTTTATTGTAAATGATACTGTATTTTAACTGCTTTGGTGTGCTTTCATTAAGAAAATCTTATAATTCGATTTTGAAAGATAGTGTACTGTATGTATGTCAGTGAAACTGATCTGCACGTTGTCTAACTTCCTCACATGTTTTATGTTTCTGTGCATGCCTATCTTGAAGTGGATGCAACAGAACAGTGCCCAGAGAGGATGCTGGGTAACGAGAGAAGACAAACATGTCCAAAAAAGTGTCAGCAAGATAAAGACTGCGGCAACAAACGTCAGTGTCTGTGTGACGGCCAGTGTGGACTCAGCTGTGTGGCCCCAGGTCAGAGTTAAAACCCCATGATGCATCTAAACACATTATAATAAAATGTAAAAAGCTAATTTATTATAAAGCAGTGCTCCCAGCTTTTTTTTGATTTTTCCACATGAACAGGTCGTACGTGTCCTTGGCCTCTCCCACCTGGAAAGAATTTTGATGTAGCTCTCCTTTCCCCTTCACCCTCTTTCTCCGCTCTGCTCGAGGTTCGTTGTAAGCCTGGTTTCACCATGCATAATGGGCTGGACACTACAATACGCCGTTGCCAAGGTGACCGGCAGTGGAGTGGAGATGAGCCTGTTTGTACAGGTAGGAAGGAGAAAACATATTTAAACTCTTATGCACTCTTTAATATCTTTAATATATCAATCTTTCTGTCTGTCTGTCTATTATTCAATTGCTCAGTTGTTTACAGATATATAAAGGGTTAGTTATAAAGGGTATATATGTATATATATATATATATATATATATATATATATATATATAAAAACTACTACGTGTTTCTTTGGAGATCAGGACAAACGTCTTGATATTGAAATGTAGGTCTGGTATAGCAGAGGAAAAGAACCCTCTCCTGAATGAATGGTTTTCTAAATAACCATAAAACCTAAAACTGTTCTACCATCAGCCAAGGTTCTGCAGAAGATCTGACAGGTGGTCCTAGAACAGATACGAAACAAGATTCTAAACATTAAATTGGGTTAACTGTTAGGAATTATAGAAAGCGATGCATATAGATGGGTCTGTAACATTTAAAGATCTGATATTACACATTAAAAATAGAGCATGACATGAAAACATCAGTTCTGTTGGGTCGCATTGCCCTCATCTTGTTAGTAAACCATCCAGTTTATGTCAATATTATGCAATTCAGGGGAGCGCCTTCATAGCAGCAATATTACAGTGGTGATATTGCAACTGACCAGAAATGCAGGAAAAAAAAGAGAAATATGTGTCAGTGTCTGCATAATAATGCGTTTTTTTGGTTGCATGAGTAATAAAAGCTTAGAGCTTGTAGACCTGGGTCACCGCTTGATTGTGGGTTATGGGGTTTTAGTCTTTAGTCTCCAGCTCTGTGAAGAGGAGGCGTGAATCGGTAGAGCTCCAGGCTGCAGCATTCCCAGTATCACCCCATCTGTAACACATGCATACATTCACACACACACATTTCCTGGAGTAACATGAGAGGTATTTCTAGGAATGAGCTGTCAAAAGAGCCGAGGTGTGGGCGTTTGGGGTCTGTGAGAACCGTCCTGCAGTACTCTATTATCTGCAGATCAGTGACATGGAATATTTAACAAGCAGAGACAGGCATGTAGATACGCCGGATTCACACACAAAGTTCAAGCGCGTTCAAAGCTGAATTGATGCACAATGGAAGTTTGGTGTGTGTGCATGTTGACTGTGTGATTTCCTCCCCCTTCATTAATCAGTCATCCTCACAAAAGGGGGAGAGATTTGATACATAACTGCATGAGTCAACCGCTCAAGAGGGAATGTGAGAACAGCTTGTTCCAGATGGATTTTTTCTGATAAAACTCAAAATGTAGCCGCACATTCTGTCCACCCATCATCTGGGTACCCGCTCAGCCACACGTTGACCTGTGAATCCATTTGTCAGCCCAACATATCCATCTGTCCATTCACCCAGTCATGCATTTGTACTCATGCAACCATCTAATGTAGTGGATAAAAGCTCCAGGCCAGTATCCACAGGGTCATCTATTTGAAATCCTGTCACGACCATGAACCGAAAGCCCGGGAGGCTTTTGCTGTAATATCTTTGCTCTTGAGGCCTGTATACACCAAGAATGATAACTATAAAGATAACTATATTTTTGTCTACACTGCGTTTTTGTCTTCTGATGCTTTAAATGCTCAAGATCTTAAAAGTCTAGTGGATTCTGACCGGCTGTTTTATTATTCATCACATTCTTAAAGTGATTCCAACATTGACAATTCCAATATTGGTTCTCTGTGTTATTATTGTTCTAGTTGTTGTGTGAAGAGTGACCATCCTTATATTTTCGAATAATTCATTTTGAATACATTTGTCATTATCATTAAATGAATAATTCTTGGTATAAACTGGACTTTCCAGGACCATCCAGATACTTGAACTTTAGAACTTTTTAAAGAGCTGGATTCTGGTCTCATGTGACCACAACACTTTCAACCAGTTCTCCTCTAAATCATTCAGATGTTCAGTAGCAAACTTTAGATAGGCTTTCTTGATCAGGGGTCCTTGCTGGTGCTGCAGGATTATAGTTCTTCACAGTATAGTGCAAGGTTCCTTAAATCTTGTCTCGGAGATCCAATGCACTGCAGAGTTTAGCTCCAAATCTGATAAAACTAACCTACCTGTGATTTTCTAATGAGCCTGAAGACACATGCTCAGGTGTGTTTGATTAGGGTTGTTAGGGAACTAAACTCTGTAGTGTGTTGGACCTCCAGGGCAAGATTTGAGGATCCTTGTCCATAGTGTTACCAATTGTCTGGGTAACTATGGTCCCAGCTGCCTTGAGCTCACTGACAAGATTCTCCCTTGCAGTTCTGGGGTGATTCCTCAGCATTCTCAAACTCCACAAGATGAAATCTTTCATGAAACCCCAGACCGAGGGAGATTGAGAGCTATTTTGTGCTATATTGTGAATAATCACACTAATTGTTGTCACCTTCTCACCAAGACACTCAGCAATGGTCTTGTGACCCATTCCAGTCTTTTATAGGCCTACAATCTTGTCCCTGACATCCTTGGACAGCTCTTTGGTCTTGGCCATGATGGAGAGTTTGGAATCTGATTGAATGATTGCCTCTGTGGACAGGTGTCTTTTCTACTAGCAACAAACTAAAGGTGTAAAAGGTCTAAAGGTCTAAAAGACACCTTTTCCTGACTGACAGGGGATCACATACTTATTTGACTCATTAAAATGCAAATCAACTTACTGTAAATGTACAAAATCAGCAGGAAATCTGATTTCTAAATTAAAACATTTGCTCTGTAAAACTCCATTCTTCCTAGAAATGTTGTATCTGCTTGCAAATATTTGGCGTTGCCACAAGAAACATTTTTGCCAGTATTGCTTTTCAAAAACAATCTTATCGAAAAAATTTTATTCTCATTTTATTGCCACCCCTACATTTTTAATAGATACAAGAAAAGTTACCCAAATTCTCATTGAAACCCATTGAAACACTTTTTTTTGTCTTAAATGCTACAATTTTATTGTAACAGTATTTTTCCCAACAATGTTTCCCATAGGGGCTCCTGTAATTTCTATACATAGAAAATTATATCAGAAAATTAAATAAATACAGAAAAATACTTAATAGATTTACTAATATGATTTCATAACATTATTACTTGTAAAAGTACTATTCTACTAATAAACAAATATTATTATTATTTTACAAAACTACTAAACTGCCACTGGTAATTTTTGAAAATATTTGTCAGCTGAATCAAATCATGATAAGACTAACATGCAGGAAAAAAACACATAAGACAGGAAATTATAGCTATCATAAAGAGGACCGCTATAGACCCTCATGACTGTGTGTGCGTCAAGGTCAAGTCTATTGCAATATCCTTTTTAAATGACTAAGATATGTACACTAGGTGTCAGGAAATTACTCCTTAATGCTCTTTTACTGATTTTCACTATAGTCTACATTTAAATAAAACAATCAGAAACATGAATACAATTCTAAAAATGTGCATGTGTTTTAAACTATATGTCCACTTGCAAGTATTTTTATGCATGCTCAAGTCAAGAGATAAATAAGCTATTTTGATTTCTCCACCAGCCTCCTCAGGAGGAGGTCTTGCAGCAGAGACGGTTCTGGTTCCTGAGGTGTCCTGTTCTTTGCCTGATGATGATGATGATCTGCTCTCTGTGCAGGGCAGTGCTATCGTGGGATCCACCATCCAGTATCAATGTGCAGCTGGGTGAGACTGAAGAGAAACTGTGATATTGATATCATTTATACTGATATAAACAGAATATCTAGATTTATCATGCTTATTTAATCGACAAACCTCATCTTCTGTCTCATACAGATCTGTGCTGATTGGAAATAGTGATAATATCTGTCATGAGAATCAGACGTGGCAATACCCTCACCCCATCTGTCGCCGTAAGTGTGTGCATGTGTGTGTGATTGTATGAACTCCTCAACATGGAAACCACTGAGAAATCTTGCTAAAAGGAAATAGCAGGTGTATCAGAATGTGCTCGAGAGGAAAATGTTGCTCCAAACTGCTATAGAGATCTCAGTTTGCCTGCTATTGCACGCCATGAAACAAAGTAATGAGAGGGAGATGAGAGAGACAGCGGGAGAGAGAAGAGCAATGAAGACTGTGTGGGTTTGTGAGTAGGAGGATAGGGCACTATGTGTAAATGAATTTGTGAGTGTGTAGCTCTATTGCAGCCAAAGCGGGTTTGACTAATGTGCTGGTGCAATGCTGCCCCCTGTTGGACCAACCTAGGCTTGTTGTAAATGCACATTACGGGGATTAATACATGTTAAAGAGACAGTTCACCCCAAACATTTGCTCACTCATTTGCTCACACTCAAGTTATTTCAAACCTATATTAATGTTTTTCTGCTAAACAATAAATTATATTATGTCTGTAACTGATGATGTTAACCATTGAGCTCATTGACAGCATTTGTCATTGCTATAAAATTCAGTGGCTACTGTCCACTGTTTGGTTATGGTTAACATTCTTAATTTGTGTGCAATGGCTGAAAGAAATTGATTTAGGTTTGGGAAGAGGTTGAGGATGAGTAAATGATGATAGAATTTTTATTTTTGGGTGAACTATCCCTTTAAGTTCCATCAAAATCACTATTGCATAATGATGATTTCCATAAAAATGAATTTTGATGAATCTTTCTTTTTCTATTCCTTTTCTTTTCTAAATGTATTAGCATAACTTGAGTGAAAGCTAATTTGTAAACATTAAAATACTCATCGTTTCAAAAGTGTTTGAAAATAATGTTAAATAAGTTTACTTGTTAATGTGATTTATTGTAAAAATAACATGTGACCCTGAACCACAAAACCAGGCATAAGTGACAGATTCTTTTTTTAAATTGGACTTTATACATCATCTGAAAGCTGGATACATAAGGATTAACAATGTTAGGATAGGACAATATTTGGCCGTGATACAACTATTTGAATATCTGGAATCTAAGGGTGCAAAAAACTCAAAATATTGAGATACTTTCCTTTACATTTGTCCAAATGAAGTTCTTAGTAATGCATATTACTAACCAAAAATTCAGTTTTAAAATATTTACAGTAGGAAATTTAAAAAATATCTTCATGGAACACAATCTTTTTTTTTTATCTCTGGATTTTTGGCATAAAAGAAAAATCAATAATTTTGACCCACACACATTTGGCTATTGTTACAAATATACCCCAGTGACTGAAGACTGATTTTGTGGTCCAGGGACACATGTTATCATACTCTGGGTAAAGTATATATAGATATGATAAGTAACACAAAAAGTATATATACACTGGGTACGAAAGTATTCAGACCCCCTTAAAATTTTCACTCTTTGTTATGTTGTAGCCATTTGCTAAAATCATTAATTTTCAAGTTCTTTTTTTCCCCCTCATTAATGGACACACAGCACCCCATATTGACAGAAAAACACAGAATTGTTGACATTTTTGCAGATTTTTAAAAAAAGAAAAACTGAAATATCACATGGTCCTAAGTATTCAGACCCTTTGCTGTGACACTCATATATTTAACTC
>JAUMHI010000058.1:6713240-6777314 GCA_032359435.1 Enteromius unitaeniatus | reverse complement strand
AGAGCAAATGAGAATCATGAGGTCAAAGGAACTGCCTGAAGAGATCAGAGACAGAATTGTGGCAAGGCACAGATCTGACCAAGGTTACAAAAAAATGTCTGCTGCACTTAAGATTCCTAAGAGCAGTGGCCAGTGGCCTCCATAATCCTTAAATGGAAGATGTTTGGGACGACCAGAACCCTCCCTAGAGTTGGCTGTCAGGCCAAACTGAGCTATCGGGGGAGAAGGCCCTTGGTGAGAGAGGTAAAGAAGAACCTAAAGATCACTGTGGCTGAGCTCCAGAGATGCAGTCGGAAGATGGGAGAAAGTTGCAGAAAGTCAACCACAATTGCAGCCCTCCACCAGTTGGGCTTTATGGGAGAGTGGCCCGACGGAAGCCTCTCCTCAGTGCAAGCCACATGAAATGCTGCACGGAGTTTGCTAAAAAAAAACATACGATTCTCTGGTCTGATGAGACCAAGAAAGAACTTTTTGGCCTTAATTCTAAGTGGTATGTGTGGAAAAAACCAGGCACTGCTCATCACCTGTTCAACACAATCCCCACAGTGAAGCATGGTGGTGGCAGCATCATACTGTGGGGGTGTTTTTCAGCTGCAGGGACATGACGACTGTTGCAATCATGGGAAAGATGAATGCGGCCAAATACAGGGATGTCCTGCACCAAAACCTTCTCCCGAAAGCTCAGGACCTCAGACTGGGCCGAAGGTTTACCTTCCAACAAGACAATGACCCTAAACACACAGCTAATGAAGGAGTGGCTTCACAACAACTCCATAACTGTTCTTGAATGGCCCAGCCAGAGCCCTGACTTAAACCCAATTGAGCATCTCTAGAGAGACCTAAAAATGGCTGTTCACCAACGTTTACCATCCAACCTGACAGAACTGACTTGAACGCGGGAATATTCTTTTAAATGGTTTTCACATTATTAGACCTTATAAGGTTTCATTTTTATTTTTGCAGTGCTCTTGCATGTATAGCCTATAAGTGTGTGCTTATGTTGTCAGGTGTGGTTTGTCCTCCTCCTAAGGAGGTTGAACGTGGACATCTGGTGGCCGTCCAGAGAACTGAGTATGAAGTGGGCGATACAATTTACTACCTCTGCAAAAAGAACTTCCTGCTGGATGGACCAAATCAAGTGACTTGTTTACCTAATGGGACATGGAGTGCAGAGCCGGCCTGCCGAGGTAAATAAAGCTTGCATCGAGTCATCGTGACTGTGTTGAACATTGGCATTAAAAAGTGGATAATTGGATAAATATAGTGGATAAGTGGATAAATATAAACATAAGGAATGTTTGGGTTTTTAGTCGTGAATAATAAACCTCCTTTCCTTTTTGTCATGACAAACAGCATTATTATCTTCCCTTGTCTTTCCGATCAGCCCGCTGTCCAGTCCCAGCTCAACGCAGCAGGGTGATCGTGGGAGGAGTAAAGCGTTGGCCATATGATCTGACGGATGGTGTGGTTACTCATGGAGAGAATGTGACATTTTTCTGTAAACATCCAGAAAAACTGTGCAGCTTCATAGCCACGGAGGTCTGTGTGGACGGGCAGCTGAAGCAACCTAGCTGCTTTCTCGGTAAAATTCACACCACAGTAATGCACATAATATAATAGGTGTACATTTCACTTAAAAGCAACCCTGGATCACCTTCATCTCCCTCTTTTCTCTTTAGACCCCACCTGGCTGCAGTTCAAGCTCTTTCCTCATCGGCTGGTTTCAGAGATTGATCCATGTGATCCCGCTGACCTCCAGTGAACGTTTTGACAACACATTTTGCATGCTGGTACACACAGCTCTCTCTTCACTCTAAATGTGTTTTGGAACGGATCTGAGTAGGATCTCACTGTTATGCCTCAATTAACTTTTTTCTTTGACAAAGTTACCTTAAACAGAGTTTGTGTCATATTTTCTATATGCAAATACCCTCATACTTGCATGAGGTCTTGGTTGCTATAAGCTGCTCTTTTCATCTGTTTCATTGTGATATGTGTAAAACTGATTTTTGAGGTAGCGTTGGTGTTTATCTTGTTCTAATATTTTATTTCTTTGTTAAAAGGTGATTTTTCTGCTACATGATATGTTTCTCAAACCCACAACCAGTGCAGAGGCTAATGGTGAACTCATGCCATGTACTGATGCTCTGTGTACTCCAAAAGCAGTTTTATGATATGTTTAGAG
This sequence comes from Enteromius unitaeniatus, assembly GCA_032359435.1. Classification (NCBI taxonomy): domain Eukaryota; kingdom Metazoa; phylum Chordata; class Actinopteri; order Cypriniformes; family Cyprinidae; genus Enteromius; species Enteromius unitaeniatus. The sequence continues at coordinate 6,775,129 of JAUMHI010000058.1, read as the reverse complement.
TTAACTGATCTTTGACTGGACTGCTTGATTGGATTGGATTACATAAATAAGCCTTATTATAGCATAAAGCCTTGCTTAATTATTACTGTTATACGGATTCAGCTTTGCATTGTGTAAACTTCGCAGTGAATCATCTTTAAATGTTTTTTTCTTGACTCTTTAATAAAGAAACTATTGTTTGTTGTCACTAAAAACAATGATTTTATTTCTGATTAGAATGTAAGCAGGATTTTGTTAACACTAGAAGTTATGCATAATGCATTATAAATGATTATTAAAGCTTATAATGCATTATAATGATTCATAATGCGTGTTGTAATACATCTTCGTGAACAATTATAACCAAATCTAAAATGCATAGCGTAACAATAAATTTATAAGCATTATTATGTATTAACTGTGGCTATAATTATTTATGGGACTGTAAAAGGTGCATTATAAAACTTTTATAATGCAAAGGCTGCAAGTAAAGTGTTAAATGTATACATTTGAATAGCAGCTCTCGTTTGCATGACTAGAATGTATAATGCTTGCGATTAAAATATTTATTTTATTAATAAGTAAATAACTATACGTTTTTATATCGAATAATGTGTCACAGTTTTACTAAATGTGTTATTATGTGTGAACATATCAGCCAAAGCACAACTGAAGTTATATAAAACGTCAACCCAACAGAGTGTCCAGGTCGGACGCAGAAAACTGCAACACCACGACACCCCCCTCCCCTTTCGCTCGCGCTCAACCTCTCCGCCCAGTCATTCATTCATATTTGGTCTTCCGGAAGTATCTCAGGGTCGGGCCAGTCAGTGCCTGCGCGAGCTGACTCGTGGGGTGAGAACAGTTTCATATTCAATATTTCAGTAATAAAGAAGCGTTGCGCGCGAATGGTTGTGAGCTTTTGCGAAGAAATGTGAGTTCGTGTGAGTAGCAGCGGAAGAGCTTTGGTTGTCTTAGAAAGTTTGAAATAGGGTTTCCAAGGCAGCAGTGTGTCTGAGCGCTGTCACCGGCTCGAACCCTCGGTACGCATAAAATGGCTGGTCGCAGGTTCGAGCGCAGTCAGTGTTTTGACCAAAATATGTGAATAATTCAAGTGTGTTTGCATTACACAGGTTATGGGAAGGGTACGTTCTTAAGACGGATACTTTTGGGCATGTAATTGCACGGGTTCGACTCGCTGTCTGGACCCCACAGACATCAAACGCGATGTTTGGTTTGATATTTTCTTCTTTAAACGGACCTGCGGCGCGTAATGGCGTCGAATGTGCCCGTGTTGATCTCTAACTCTCCCAGTGCTGCATGGCTGAGTGTACGGACAAAGGCATTGGTGTCAAACCTTGAGCCGTGCGCGTTGACAGTTAAATTGTGATGAAAAGGACCTGTGAGGAGTGGACCTGCTACCATGACAGCGCGCCGTTCAAGCTCATTGCGTTACATTCCTGCTAACTGCATGGCGTTTGTGTAACTTACTTCTGCAAATATTAAACTGACATCCAATGTTGGTCAAATTATTTGTCAGAATTGTAAAAATCGCCCTTAGCAACGTGATTAACTATTCATTGGTGTTGGCATCCTGTCAAGCTTTTCATTTCCATTCTGTTTTGAGTGTTTGTGTAGAATTTATGTGTGAACTTCTAAACACAATTTTGTGCATAAAAAGAAATGATCTTAAATAACAAATTGCTAATTATATTGTTTCAATTAAAAAAAAAAAATGGGTTTTTTTAGTTTAAATATACTGTTTCTAAACACATGCCATAATAAAATATAATTCTGTTTCATAAACTCTAAAATGCTTTATTGTTTTGATTTATTGTCAAAATTGGTATAATTCTGTTCATTTTAGATTGTCAAAAAGAGCAGTGTTTCCCAACCCCGGTCCTTGGAGGCACCCTAGCAATGCATGTTTTTCGTGTCTTGGACCAAAACTTGCATACCATGTAGTTTTCAAGTATCAAGAATTTAAACGAAAACCTAATATAATATTTCTGACAGTATGTCAGTAGTATAACATAATAAGTAATGAAAACAATTGTGTTTTTGTATGTTTTGTTTTTCCGTGAAGAGTTGCTCCTGGATGTCATCAGATTCTGCTGTTTAATGTATGTTTTTAGTAGGCATCAATATTTAATTAAAATAACCTGAAATTTAATTATGTTGTTAAGAAAGAGGTAATTGGGTTTATATTTTATATGACTGATCATAGATATATGACTAGATGAAACATAATTGCTTTTTTTTATCAGCCCTATATTACCTCTTGTTTAATGCTTTTATTTGTTATGCTTGTGAATATATACATATTCATAAATACTTGTAAAGCAAACCACTTAGTTCAGAAAATGAACAAATTATTGCCACATCAAAACTTCCTCAGCATCCAATTTATGTACTATATGAAATTGTCTTTATGTAAATACACAACTATAACAATACAACTGAAAATAATATGGCTGCAATGAATATTGAATATGTATTAAATATTAAATGTTAGTAATAGTTTATTAAGAAGATGCAAAGTGACTACCTTCAAAAAGGTGATTTTTAGTAAAACTTGCATTTCATTTGTACATTTTGACAGCACTAATGTTTTATAAAAGATTGTTACCTTAAACAATACATTATATGCGTAACTTGAGTTCTGTTATTTCTTTACAGAATGTGGAATCTTGTTTTTGTCTTATGTGTTTTTGTTTGCTTGTTTGTTTTAGATTGATGCCTTAGATGAGTAGAAGGTCCTGACTGATGGCAGTAGCAGAGACATGGGTGAAATTCAGCATTTACATCAGATGGGAAAGGAACTGGCAATGGTGCCATTACATGGATTATGCAAGATTGTGTGGCACTGTCAGGCAATATTTCAATGTTCTCTCAGGTTATAATGAACAGACTTACTCCATGAGTACTGCTTTCCTACTGCTGAATGTACAGAAGTTGCTATGCGCTAACAACAAACATTGGACAGGATAGGTGAGACCATTCAACATATTAAATGGACTGATCTTGCTGCCACCAAAGAAAGCCAAATGTCAGTGGGTCAGGAGAGTGAGTTATCAGATGAGGGACTCTCATTGAGGACTGAGTCTAAGGACAAAGCGACCCCAGATGTGCTTCTTGTTCCACCACAAGATCAGACAGAAGTGATAAAGGATTACAGCAAGCAGAACTCGCCAAATAATGAATCAGACTCAGACCAGATGAGTCTTCTTGAAAACCAGACTTTTGAAGAGAAATTGGTCCCTTTTCATGAGAACACAAAGAGTCTACCAACAAACATGCAGCTGATACCCAAGATAGAGTCTGATAATGCTACAACAGAAGCTTGTGAGGGAACAACCAAAGTTACAAACATTGCCAACATCTCATCCAATGATTTACTAGAGATTAAGGTTCAACGACAATCTATTTTAAATAAAGGGTTTCATAATGACAAACTACAGTCATCTGGTGGAGGCAATCACACAAGCAAGGTTTTGTGTACTGAGAATAAAACACTGGTTGTGGATGAGGCAAATGCAAGAGAGAGTAAACTTAGGATGGACCTAAATGCAGACAAAGAAAAATTAGAAAATAGTCAAGACTGCATTGAAAGTTATAAAACACAAATTTTATGTAATGTAAGAGAGGAGAGACTTGATATCGAAAGGAACATGGCAGTGACAGCTTCTTTGGGACAGTATGAAGAAGACATGGTATTAGATTTAAGCCTACCAAAAAAGAAAGACAGAAATAAGGAGAGGAAGTGTGAATGGGTTGTAGACCCTGAATATGAAGGTTCACTTCACATGGAAGTTGATGAAATTGAGGAGGGGCCTCAACATTTAGAAGTGGAGCAGGAGGACGATGACAATGAAATTTGCTGGATTCCATCAGTAAGTGACGCTCATACATATCTTCCTCAGCATTGGGATGGACGTCTGTCCTCCTCATCGCTTGAAGCCATGCCAACTACATCGTATCCCAACACTATAATCCCAGATCCGATGGATACACTGCTTATAGATGACCAGGGCATTCCTTACACACTTACCGCAGATGGTCAGAAAGTTCCACAAATTGATAATATACAACATGCTGAGGGGCTCTCTGAACAAAAAGATGTAAGCCCAGGACAAGCTAAAGATAAGCCCTCATTTATTGCTGATGCACAGGATATTGCAGCCTCCAGACTACAGACGCTACCCAATTCACTGTGTCCAAATATGTCTATAGGTCATGTCTCAGTGGAAACCTCACAAGTTGCCCCAAACCAGGAGCCACAGTCTTCTTACAGTTCTGTAGCTCTTGATAAACCCTCCATCATACCTGCCGTGTCTGACTTGGCATCAGTTCCCATTCAGATTGTGGCTAATACTACAGGGTCAAACACTCCCATTCTTCTTCTTCCCCCATCTCAGCTTCAGTCTCTTTCTTCATCGGCTTCTAAAGCTAATCCAGGGCTAATTACCCTTTCCTTACCAGCTTCTCTTAGTCAGAACACTCAATCCTCTCCTGTGTTCCTAGTTTTGTCATCTCCTCAGGTGTCCTCAACTCAGAGTTTGTCCTCGGGTGGCCAGTTAACTCAAATTTCCTCTTCTTCCACTGTTGCACTTCCCTTAACAACTTGTCCACTTGATTTGGGATCTTCATTAAGTTCACGTCCGTCACCTCTCAGCCTCAGCACGGTTTCCTCTGCCACAGCTACAGACGTCTCAGGACCGAATAACCCTTCTAATCTTCCTGCTAGCCCTACCTCATCAACTGCTTCCTCTAGCACTTCCACAGTGACCTCTACAAGTCCAACCAAGCAATTCAGCACTGATACCTACTCCGACACACCAGTGCCCACTTCCTTTCGGGAAGCCCTTCTCAGATTGGCTGTGTCTGTGGAGAAGAAACAAGAAAACCAGCCTGAGACGCATTCGGTCACTACGCCTTCATGTTCTGAAGCCACCAAGCCAGATTCCTCTGCCACAGTCAATGAAAGTAAAAATAAGGAGACTGAGGTAAACTGTGATGGTGAGACTGAGTCTACCTCGGTAGACCAAACAGACTCATTAGATACCACCTCTTCTACATCACCCATTCGTCCTGGATCACCTGGAATTTCAATTAACGACCCAAAGAACCAAGCATTAGGTCCTCGTCGCATTCTTTACTGTCAGTATTGTCCAAGGGTCTTCTACTATCTTTCAGATCTTGAGCGTCATTCCATCACACACTCCCAAAGCAAACCCCATGTGTGTCAACTTTGTGGCAAGGCGTTCAAAAGATCAAGCCATCTTGAGCGACACAAACACATCCATACAGGTCAGAGAAACTTTGTGTGCCAGCTTTGTCCAAGGCGTTTTCGTGAATCAGGGGAACTAATGAGGCACCAGAGAGTACACACTGGTGAGAAACCCTTTCAGTGCTTAATATGCCACATGCGGTTTGCAGAGCGCAACACGCTGCGACGTCACACGAAGCGCAAGCACCAAGGCCAGCAGCTGGAGGCGATGGACATGAAGGCAAAGCCAAAAGGTGGAGAGATTTCTCTTGCTGGTATACAAGGAGAGTCGGAAGAGAATGCGGAGTGGTACAGTTCAACCGTTCCTGAAATGGAGTCTGACAGTGATACTGGGGGAGAATGAGAACTACATGGAGGGTGTGGACAAATAGTTTTTCTTTCTTTCTTTGTTTTTTTTAAGTTTTAAAAAGATAAGCAAAGTTGCAAATACATTTAATTTATTCTGTATTGATATAATAATTCCTTACTTCTCACTAGTTACATATTATTGTCTATATTTCATTCCATTGACCTTTACTGGTGATGACTGAACTCGGCAATATTCAACTTCGGATTTATTCTAATAAGCTTCAGTTACTGAGTTAGACCTCTTGATGAAATACATTTGTTTTTATTTCTTGCCCTGAATACCCTTATTTGCTTTATATTTATTGTTCTCATTTCAGTTTTTCAAATATGTAGCATCTTTCTTCAAGGGTGTGATGTAGTTACTGTTAAAGACTAAGAGGCTCATTATTATTTATAATTTTTATATTATGATTTCTTGAAGTCAAGGAATTGCCTAGAGTAGTGCAGCAGTTTTTCTTAGGCCATTAATGACTAGGCCCACACAGAACTCCACAGAATTGGAACATGCATCATTCTCAGAGTTCTTCTACTCATCTTTCACTCCTTTCTTTGTGATACTCCACCTGACCTATAGAGAACAGTATGGAGTTGTGTCCTCTTTGAACTTTCCAACTTGCATAGTACAAATCTTTTGACCTGGCATATCCATTGTTGTCACTTACTCCTTTGTTTTCTGCTGTTTTGGCATTCTTCATCAACTGGTTGTGGAGTTTACATGTTAGCACACTGTCTTGTTTGCATCCGTTCTGTAAAATTCTCCAGATTCTCTCCAAAATGAGGAAGAAAAAAATGACTTTCATCACTCTGCTTATTCATATTCAGATATTATGCATTTTAAAACATCTTGCTCTGTGTTCATTTCGGTTCTTCCTCATGGCTATTTTTACAAAAGGCAGTAGTATAGTCACCTTCATATTTTTCTTTTAAACTGCTCTGCTTCGTTCTTCTTTAATATTGAACTTGAACTATTTGGTTTATAAACCCTTTGCCTTCTTCAAGGGCCTACTTCGGTTATTAGCTTGAAAATGCGGGACAAGAAGGTTTTACTTGATAACTTATGACAGCTGTTACAAATCATTGCAGAGAGTTTGAATTAGAATTTCAAGTAAATTTGCACATAGATACTTGGTGATAAAAGTTAATTATTTAAAATAAGTTTTGACTTTTGTAGGTACAGTGAGACAATTGTCTGGTGCTCTTTCACAATTCCAATTAATCTTGATCTAACATTTCAAGGTTTGAATGTCTAATTTATTCATTTCTTATAATTCAGTTCTCCTTTTGGTAAGTTATGCTTGAAAAACCTTGCTTGAAAGAAAAGGTTTAAAGGTTCAGACACTGCTGATTATTTCTGTTTATGTAATTTGCCGTGTAAATAACCAAACATCATGCACAAACTGGACACCTTGGGCTAATCTAAAGTTCTGTTGGTTAAATTTCAGATTTGATTAGGAATCTGAATATTTGCACACACTAATTAAAGCTTGTCAAGCCCCTCTGTTTTCCAGTGATTCTCACACTTAATTAATTTTGCTTTAGGCTCACAGTAGCACATATTCTGCATGCAGTGGAAGTGTGTCCAGCTGCTGAACGATATCACTAAATTTGGTTTGCACACTTGTTTGCATATTGCTTCATTCATATACATATACATATTTTATTGAGCTCATTTCACGGTAGATTTAAAACACATTTAAAAAAAAATATTCAGTTCCTTCTTACAAATTAATGGTGAATGCTCAGAGTGTGTTTTAGCTAACGAAGAATAATCTTGCACCAATGAAAAGTATTTATTTATGGTGGAAATGTATATATTTGAAATGGCGTGCTATGTCACAGAACACTTTATATATTTAATACACAATTTAAAAACAAGACTGCAAATATTTAAACAGTTTAATTTCTGTAACCTGTGTCACAGGATTTTGAATAAAATGAATCAAATTCATATGCTTCCAAGTCATCTATCTTTTCATTTTTTTTTCTTTATTTTCTCTGGTAAAACCGAAAATTTTAAGTTGCCCCAAAGTGTAAGTGTATCATTATAAAAAGTGTATTTTTCACATGGAGTATCCCTTTGTTCACCAAACCCATCTTGAGTGTTTGATGCTAAAAAGCAAATTTTTTAGTTTCATCTGAACACAGAAGCCAGTCTCATTTGAAGTTCCAGTCCTGTCTGACAACTGAACATGCTGGAGTTTGTTTTTGGATGAGCGAGGAGATTTTTTTTTAAATCCTCCCGAACAACATGTGCTGATGTAGGGACTGTTTGACTATTTATTAAAGGTTTTTATCCCGAGATTCAACTATTTTTTGCAATTCTCCAGCTGTGATCCTTGGAGAGGGTTTAGCCACTCTAACCCTCCTTCCCATTGTGTGTTAGGACAATACATACGTCCTCTTTCAGGCAGTTTTGTAACATTTTATGTTGATTGGAAATTCTTAATTATTTCCCTGATGGTGAAAATGGGCATTTTCACTGCTCTAGCTCTTTTCTAGCCACTTCACTAATTTGTGAAAAATAATTTCTAAAAAATAAATTCGATTATTGTATCCAAGGTGTATTTCAGAAAAACATTTCCCCCTATTTTAAATTCTTATTATTATACACTAAAAAGTTAGATTTGTGTGTGTGTGAGAGACCCTGGACCACAAAACTAGTCATAAATAGCAATATTTGTAGGTATATTTATATCCAAAAATACATTTTATTGGCCAAAATTATAATTTTTATTTTATTCCAAAAATCATTAAGATAGTAAAGATCATGTTCCATTAAGATATTTCGTAAACTGATTACCATAAATATGTCAAACCTTTTGATTATTACTGCTAAGAACTTAATTTGGATAACTTTAAAGGTGATTTTCTTAAAATTACATTTTTTTTCCCCACCATATTTTCAAATAGTTGTATCTCAGCCAAATATTGTCCTATCCTAACAAACCATACCTTAATAGAAAGCTAATTTATTCAGCTTAATTGATACATATGACTGGTTTTGTGTTTCAGAGTCACACGTGTGTGTGTGTGTGTGTGTGTATATATATAGGCCTAAAATATATAGACTGTATTAGACATATATTCAGTGTTATGCTGTTTTACAATGACTCACTGACTGAATGAAATGCTCAATATTACTGCTTCATATATTAATGCTAATACAGTTTTTAAGTGTTTTTCTATGGATGTGCTTTGCCTGCTTTAACCTCACAAGCTGTGCTAGACGGGGGTGTCTGTGTACGTCTGAGTGACAGCTCAGATGTGCTCAGAGGGTCGCTGTTCCATTTGGCAGCATCAAGGAGAGTGGCTCCCACAATCAAGCTGACAGCAGGTGTCTATAAGTGTTGAGTGTGAATGTGTGTGTTTGTGTGAGTGTGAGCGAGAAGGAGAGAAACAGTAAGAAATGTAAGAGACTTGCTCTTTTCTTTGAGACTATGTGCTTGTCACATTAATGGTTGGTACTTGCCATTATGTGCTAAATAATGAGTCTCAGTGTAAACCTGCAGCACTGAAATTATTTCTCGAGCAGTATAAAGTGGAAGAATTTCCAGATAATACAATTTTGGACATAATGTATATACAGTTTGTTGGCAAGGAAACGCTTGCTTTACTATAGCTTTGAAAGGCTTGGAGAAGGTCGTTTTTTATTATTATGCTGGGCATGGATATATTCTGAGATGTAAGGTGATTTTCTGAGGCATGATGGGTTTGGAGCTCTGCAGTTGAGGGATATTAGCATAGCAGTGACGAGAGAAGCTACATGATTGGATGAGCGGCCTGAATGACCCACCACAGATGGAGATGATTAGCAGTTCAAGCACAGAGACTTCTGGAAATGTAGTAATGTGGGAGCCGAAGTGGGAAGTGTGTGAGAGCATTTTTACAAGTAGGAACGTATAATGTAGGGCTGAAGCTAGCATAGAATGCTGTTACCAATTCATGCCACCAGAGGGCAAACTCACTCCAAGTTGTGCGTGGCCTCCTCAACCTGAAGTCAATAAATTGAAACGCTTGCATTAATTAGCCTTGCAACATTTATAATTGTCCATTTTCAGTACAGTGCTTCTCAACTGATGGTCACAGCTCATAAATAGGTTGGCCTGATAAAGGCAGTTTATAAAATGCAACTATCAATGATCATGTAAACAGTTAGCATGGTGACATGCTAATGCCAATACAGTATTTGACTCTTAAACAAAACTATTCAAATCAAGTCATGGAAATAGTATTGCAGATTGTTAGCACATTAAGAATATATTTTGAAGCATATTCCTGTTTACATTTGTACAATTCTGATCATGTGTATTTGATGTCCATTGTTTATGAAAAGGGGCGCTGAAGTGAAACCATCTAAGAACCACAGACCCATCTGCACTGCTTTTATTTTATGTTTTGCCTTTATTAAGACAAAACAATAGACAGTAAGTAAAGTGGGAGAGAGAAAGGGGTGTGGGATTAAAAAGCCCAAACCTATTTTCTTATAGAAATCCTGGCCAGGACGTGTCCGGGAAAAATGGCACGTATAATCACCCTAGGGTTAGGTAAGGTTTGTGAGCCAGGACTTGAGCTCAGGACGACTAAAACTAAAATATATCTGTGCCCTGCCCATGTGACTATTAGCGCTTTTGTAAAGTTTAATATGTATTCAATGTAGATTAACAGAATCGTTTTGTGATTATATTTTTGACAGGATTAGCAATTTTAACTTATTTTCTGAACATGAATTTATGTTGCCCGAAGAATGGCATGAGGTGAAATAGAGGTTTCCACCTTGTGTGCACAGATATTTGTCATTTTGACATACTTCATTGCATCTTTCACAGACAATGAGACACCTGGTGTCATGAGAATGTATAGAATGTGTTGTTTCAGTTAAGCTTCTCATGCTGTGACACAAAATGACACAAGCTAATTGAGGTGAGAAGGGAGAGATGACAAGAGAGAGACAAAGATGGACAGTAACAGGTGATAATCACAGAGGGATTCCCGAAAGGGGGGTTCAATGGAAGCAAGGGTGATTACATCACTTTTCCCTCAATAGCACCTCGTGGCATAAATTGAATGTGCGTCACACACAATAAGGGGATACATTGTTTCAATGCTGTCATTCACAACCTTCAATCTCATAATGTTTCCTATTGTTATATTCAGTTGCAAGCTTGAGATAATTCATATGGCTAATACTGGCTTTACCAGCTGCTCAGTGATCAGAATTCGTCTTCCTGTGTCTCTCTTCTATTTTCTTCCTGTCTCGCTCAGCCATGTTGTTGTGCACTCAACTTGTTTCTCATGTTTTGGACTGTTTTGCCTTTTTTCTTCTCTCTTGTATCTCTCTATCTCACTCGTTGGCTGTTTCTGACCTGCTGATACAGCAGCGCACACCAACCTGTCTGTCAAAGCCACCAAACAGGTGGTGCAGTAATGATCTCCCTTTCCCAACCCCCTCCTCTCCTCCCCGGCCCCCCGACTCTTACTCATAGATAAATATATTTGCATGTTTGTGGATTACAATTTAATTTAGTGGATACGGTTGGCATGTTTTATGTCACATGTATCTTTGTAGATAAATGTAGAGAACTTTTAGAGTACATTTAAATTGAGAGTTCACTCGATTGTACCATTATTTACTCACCTTCATTTTGTTGCAACCCTGTTGGAATTATATTTCGTTATAAACAAAAATCACATTTTAATAAATGAAGGTTTGGAATGACATGAGATTGAGGAAATTATGGAATTTAAATTTTTGGAGTTAACTGTCCCTTGTCTGCATCCCTTTCGCCAATATATATTTATTTTTTTCCTTAAATACATAGAAAATATATTTTGTTCAGTGGTAATGCATCCCATCCCTCACCTCAATAAAATGCATGCATCTCAGTTAATAAAGTGCCACTGAAGGCCACCAGTTTTTGCAAGCTTCGTAGGGTACCTGTGGGGGGAAGGTCTGGCCTTGTCACCCCTGAGAGAGAAACAGGAGATAGGGGACACCGCAAGTTACCCACCCAGTGGTGTCACCCCCCAATGAATTTATCAGCAAGTGTGTGTGTGTGAGGGTTCTGAGGGGGCAGGGAGAGGGTGTCTTTTGATAGCACAACACAGTTGGCTCAGCTCCTCGGTGTGGGGGTAGAGAGAGAGAGAACGAGGTGTACAGGGTGAATTCTGCGTGGAAGAAAAGAGGAAGAAACACGGGGCCCTTTTCTCCCTAGATTCACCTGTGGAAGGGAATGAACAAACAGGTGAAAAAGAAGATAAGGAACAACCCTGTCATTGAGCGTTACTTCGGTTTAACGTGCATCAAGTTCTGCCCTAGTTCTCCACCTCAAGCACAAGAATCTCTCTCTTTTGCTTCACTTTAATCTCAGTTCAACGCCACTCTGACAAAACTCGGGGGAGTTCAGTCTGACTGTGAGTATTCATTTCCATTCATCCTATTGTGTTTATACATTTATCTGTGAATATATATGTTCTTTTGTGAAGGCATCTGGGTGCTTATGCCTGTAAAGACTCTGACGCTAGAAGTTTTTGTGATCTTCATCTAAGGCCAATTTGTTGCTTCAGTACTTGTAGTCAGTGGGTGCAGTTTTGATTATCACTGAAAAAAGATGTACTGAGAAAAAATGTTCAAGTACTTGAAACCCAGCTCTAGGGCACATAAATAAAACCAATTATTTCTGTAACTCAAGCCTCTGTACATGCACTCACTCTCATCTGCTCCAACAGGCCACTTTTTCCTTGGCTAGTTAAGCAAAAATCCTTCCCGCTGGAATAGTTTAAAAAGATAGTTCATCCAAAAATGAAAACTGTGTCATTATTTACCCACCCTCACGTTGTTTCAGACCTGTGTGACTTACTTTCTTCTGTGGAACACAAAGAAAAATGCTTTTTTTTGTCTTAGTCACTGTCCTAGTAAGTCCAAAAATTTAAATTGTCGTGATTTACTCACTGTCATCTTTGCAATGCAAATTGATCATTTTAATGAAACCTGAGAGATTTATGTCCCTCCACTGTCGATTTTCCAAATCCATTCCACCAAAACTTTAACACTTCTACAAGCTCATAAAGACAGTGTGAATGTAATCCTTATGAATTAAATTAACCAAAGTATTTTGCATATGGGACAACATGAGGAAGAATTTTCATTTTTGGGTGAACTAACTCTTTAAATCTTCAAAAAAAAAGCTCTGTAGAAGTGTTGTATATGTCTTCTAAAGCCGTACGATAGCTTTGTTTGTGTAACAGACCATTATTCAATCCACCGAGATGTTGAACTTTGACTCATGGACAACTCATTGTGAATCAATCTGGTTCAAAAGAATAATTTGTTTCCAAATTTACACAGACTGCCAGGGTGGACATTTCTTGATTTACTGCTTCAAAAATTTATTTTTCTTACACAAACTGTAAAAATCATACGGCTTCAGAAGACTTGTAATACAGGGTGCAAGGGCCACTTGTATGATTCTTCTGCTTCCAGTTAGAAGCTTGAAAGCTCTAGTTACTATTCCATGCATATAGAAAGAAGGAAATCTCTTGTGTTTTATTAGCAATGCTGTTTACCACCTCTTAGAATAGCAGAATAGCGTTAGCTTCTGATTCCTCCTGTTTCTGTCAGTCATACACAGACTACACCAGTTGCTTGTGTTCCTGTGTTTTTTCCTCACTGTCTTGATGGCAACTAGGATACGTTCAGGCCTGCTGTGACTCCCCTTTGCTTTCTTTCTCTTCAGGGAGAGGAAAGGGCATAAGAAATCATCATAAGTATCTGCCCTGCAGGAGGAAGACGTATCTTTAAAGCCCCCACCCCTTCTTCCCCTGCTGTCTCTCCATTATGACCTTGCTGGCGTCTGAGAGGTCACTGCTCATCCGAAATAAGTTTCGCTCAGGTAAGAACAAAGGAAGGATCACAAGGCTGTATTCAAGCTGGGTTTGAAAGCCCACATGTGTAGCTGTCTGTCCGCTCTAGTTGGTGATGTGAGTTCTGATGATGCTCCTAGTGGCTGTTTTGATGATGGAGTTTAAAAATCTCTGCAGCGTTGGAAACCTAGGTGAATGTAGCTGGCCTTACAGAGCAGCTGGCATAAGATGAGTGTGGGCTTGCTTGAATATTGATAATAAAGCTGATCTATAGATGAAACGCAGCTCTATTTAAAAGTCGCGACCAGTGTTGGGGGTAAAGCATTACAAGTAAGTTAAGTTACATAATCAGATTACAGACTTTTCGAATGAGTAATGCAGGTTTCTTTGTTTTCCAAATTAGTCACTGACAACTCTCCTGTCCCTGTGTTGAGATTAATTGGGAGTTGGAGAGGCCTAGGCACTTCCATCAGGCTGAGGCTAATTCATTTAGCTTTTTCTTTAAAAGGGCCTGTACAGTTGCCAAAAATATAACCTTTGGGTTTTTGGTATTAAACATAAGCAAGCCCAGATTACTGTACGTGACAAAAAGTAACACAAAAGTAAATTAATGCATTACTGCAATTGGTTACTTTTTATGGAGTAGCACAAAATTCTGTCCGGACAACTCTCGGATGGAATAGGACGCTAATGTGCATGACAATGTTAATGTGTTTGGTCTTGGTGGAATAGATCTGCTACGATGCTACTACAGAGATTTGCAACTGCCAAAACATCCACAACATACAGCTGTGAACATGTAAGAAATAGTGCTGTTGCACATACAGCATAACATGAATAACCCCCATAGCATACATGATCACCGCGAAGCAGATCTATACAGGTGGAGCTGGGGAAGGTGGAGGGTTTCTAATGTTTGCTGCTATTGCTACAGCAAACACTAGCCAAATATTTTAAAAGGGTCCCATTATGCTCTTATACAAAGTCTTGATTTCGTTTTGGGGGTGTAACTAGAACATGCTTGTTGGTTTGAAAAATGAAAAATTACAATCCCTTTGTCACCAGCCTGGCACAAACGGCTCGATTAGTATCAAGTTTAATGAAGGCTCGTTTGCCAAAAAACTAAATGTGTTGTGATTGGTTAGCCGTCTCAGTGCGTTGTGATTAGCGAACAGTTAGGTAGAATGACTAAAAATCTAATTAATCGTCTGCCAGCAGGAGGCGCTGTTGGGGTCGTAAAGATCAAGGTTTCCCGGTAACAGCTGTACACAAAGCAGCGAAATGAAAACGATTTCCAAAATGTTCTGAAAGTAGCTCCTTGTAGTTCTTGAAAAGGGATTTAAAAAAAAAAAAACTCAATTTGTCCCTTTTGAGTGGACTTTGAGATTTGTAACTTTGTAGATTTTAGACTTTTTTATGCCCAAACATATGCACTACACACTAACTAAAATTCAAAGGTGAAAAAGCTTAATAGGGCCCATTTAATGTTGAGCAGCGAGCTCATTGGCTACTGACACGGGAGGGAACCAATTAACTGTGACATGCGATAATGAAGTCATTATGTCATACTTAGTTAGATCTATCATACTGCACCAGCTAGAGTTTCATGGGGAAACTTTTTCTGCTTTCAAGCAATAATTTGGTTTATCCTGACAAATCTTTATTTTCTGTAACAGCATATATGAATTTCAGTTAATTATCATTGGACTTGAATAGAATTCTCAAATAAATTCTCAATGGCTGATATGATATGAAGCTCCAAATTTTGCCAGCCAGCCCATCTTCATGTGGTTCCACGATCTCTCGTACTTCCCCATATTGTACAAATGTGGCCAGCAGTACGGTCCTCCCTGAAGGACGTGTGGACAGTGGACAGATTGTCTTTGTTGGTTCCCATCTGTGGTTGGAATCCCTTCAAAAGCGCTGCCCTCTCTTCTTGGGTTCCCTATAAACATCCTGCTGGCAAGATTCTCAGACAAATGTCCAGCAGCACTCTTTGGTAATGACAAGACTCTGCCGTCAAAAATGCATAGCATTGACACTTTTTATACAGTTTAGCTAATATTCAAAAAAGGGACTGCTATTTTTAAAAGAAAGATCACATCCATAGACTGCAAGGAAAATGTAATGCAATCAAAACCTTGTTCTGCTCTGGTACTGACCCTTCAATCAGCTATGACCTTGGATAGGTTGTGTTGTGAGAAAGATGGCTGACTGGCTGACAAATCCATGGTGAAAATCAATAAAACAAACATTTGGAACAATGCAAAATGCAAAGGTTTCTAGCAAAATTTACAAGTGATTTATTTTATATGGGTTTTAAATAAGCATTTATGCATTAACAATTCATTAACATTAACAAAACTGAAGTAATTTGAAATATTTTATCTGTAGTGTGGCAATGGACATTTTGGACAAGTTTATGAAACTGACATATTTAAATTATTTCATATCTATAAGAATAATATATATTTTTTATTATATCCTTTACAGTCTGTTGATTTTATTTTTATTTTTAATTTATTTTTAATTATTTTTGTTTTGTATTATTCTGAAGAGATTAATATGTAATTACGTTATAATAACCAGCATTTTACAAGAATCCAGAATTTTTAGAAAAGCATAGTAGTAAACAATACATAAATACAATAGAAATATCTACTAAAATCTTAAATCAGATATTATTCAGGTTATGAATCCAAAAGGCAAACTGTAAAAATAAATAGTCAAAGACATTTCAAAGATGTCAGTGATAATGTAACGCAAATACATAAATTAGAAAAAGAGTACAAAAACCTTATCCATGTGTCTGGAAGTCTCAGGGGACACTTTTGGCTCAATTATCAGGAAGAGGAGGCTTCATCATACCACCCAGACTCTGTCTAGAAAAGGTCAGCCTCTAAACTTTCTGCACAAACAAGAAGGATACTTAGAAAAGCCTACAATCGCTTTGAAAGAGTTCAGTAGTTGAGAACGGAGTAAAATCGTCAACCTCAGCAGGAAGGCTGCTTAATGCAGAGAAATACTGCAAAAGAAGCAGCTGGAAAATACCAGGACCTAAGCAAGGATGCTAGGGTAGTACATAACTACCCCAAATTACATATTAATGTTCTCACTTCTCAAAATGCTGTGATCAAATATGCAGTTATTAATTTTTTTTAATTATTTTTTTGTTTGTTCTTCTTGCTTTTAGCTGCATTTTAGTGTAAAAACCTGATGATCATAAACACAAAAAGAACATCTGACATCTACACAAAGCAGTTCACATAAGTGTCATTATGCACAATATTTTTTTAGCAATTCGACACAATAACGTTTCTTTGTTGTAACATGTTTGTTTTATATGTAGCATATGTTGGAGATTATACAGTTAGGATATATTAGGATATTTCTGGGAATTTGCATGACACATCATGAGGGAAATAACACGAAAAGCGGTAGCAGTAAAACATTGCCCAGAATGGTACAATCAAGAACAGGAATACAAAATCAATTTAATTTAAGAGTTTAAATATACATTAGGTGGTTTTTAATATGCATTGATTTTTACACTATATAGTATATATCATAAAACTTGAACTATGTATCTATGCCAATATGTTATCAGAGCACAGCAGTCATTGTCATTACTATAAGTTGCTGTGACACTCAGTGAATTTTTAATCCCAGTATTCTAACCTGATTTGGCTTGATGCCACTCAGCATGTCATTCTCTTCCAGAGTAAAGTAAAATCAGGAAGAATTTACTTAGCACGACTGACAGCGAGAGAGGGAGTGAAAGACAGAGAAAGAGAGAGGGAGAGAGAGAGCAGGACAGCTGGATGGGGGATGGGAAGGCGACAGAAATAGACATTCAGAGGGATAAATAGTTACCCCCCTTCCTCTCACGTCCACTCTCAGATCTCAAAACTCAGCACAGAGGTGCATCATGGGACAAGTCACCATACCTTACGACTCCTCCCACCTCTGACCTAGCTGTAATTCACCTGCTGGTTCAAGCGTGTGTTTGTTTGTGGAGAAGCGTAGAACTTCTTTTATAAGTGAACATCTTTCTTTATTCTTTTATGATTCTATTAATGATCGTCCGACCAGTGCAATTTACTTATAATATACTGAGCTTAAAGTCATAAATTAGGCTATATGATTCACAGAGAAAACCTGCACTTTCCTTAAGGTGGGAAACTCAGGCTTGAGAGTTTTCTGCAATACAAAGACTGTGTATTTGTTTTCATAAAGTATTGTAAAAATGGTTTTTGTTGCATAATAACACATATACCATTTATTTCAGTTCTGCAGTTGAGAATACAGAACCGCAGACAGCAGAGTGAACTTAATGCTGAGTCTGGTGAGTCTGTGTGCGTGTTTATTCTGATTGTGCTTAGCCACAGGAAGTCTATGAAATTTCCCTTTATGGGGCAGGAAAATCATATTATATTTGATTCACACTTTTCAAACCAGCTGGATTGCTCTCTTTATGCATTTCAACTCTACATATTAGTTTTATAACAGCTTGTCTCCTGCTTTTTGTTTATTCTCCCATTCTCTGTCCTCTGTAGGTACAAAGGCCTCCGTCCCTAACGTTGGGGAGAAAGAAGCCAGCAGTGGTTTGGTGAGCCATTATTTATCTGTGTCTGTTGAGAAATAGTAAATATAGAGCTATAGCAGCATCCAAAACAAGAATACATGTCTCCTTGAAGCAGCTAATTCATTTGAGGGAGAAATTCCAAACTAATGCGTACTCCGGTTGGATCTGATAGCTTCCTCGCTTGACACACTCCAGTAACATTGTGTGTGTGCCTTTGGTTTATATGAAAACAGACTGACGTGAAACAGGGTGCCAGTGTAGATAAGCAAACTACTCACAGATGCCAAAACAGTCTGATAACTGACACGAGTTGGTCTTCAACCTCTTTAGCAGAATTTAATGTTTGTAATTACATGTCTAGTTACTGTCGCAAACTATTAGTATTAGCCCATGAAACACTGTTAGCACAGTTAATTATGTTTAGTAAGACAGTAAACAGCAGCTGGTTCAAGATAATTACTGTCAGGAGGGAAAATGCAGTCTTACAGGAGAATGTTGCAATCCAATTGTTTTTTCTAGCAGCTTCACCTTTGTATCTTTCAGTACTTACTGGAGAAATAAAGGTTTGCTGTATTTGTTGATATTTGCTGATGTTGATTTGACTGGGCTGTTTCTCAATGCAGCGTCAGACTGATGATGGTGCCACTCAGAAGTCGCCCCCTAGTGGTCTGACTGCTCAAACTGCACCAGGTGATGCATCATCCATTGCCATTGAGTGTTTGTCAATAGTTCCTGACCTTCAGTCATAAAAGAATATCCCAATACCAGTACTGAACAGAGCTGTAACCTTAAAGCTGGAATGAGCGGTTTGTCCATTAGCCATTCACACATCCATCAGTCCCCATTCATCAAACAGCTCTTTGTGTTTTGCAAGTCATTCAGCTGAAGGTCCTTCAGCACTTATGCACTTATTATCGGTAGCTTTCTGAATGTCTGAATTGGATTACCCCAACAACAAATTCTTTTGTGAAAAATCGTTCATATCTGTCTTTAAAATATTCCTCCTCTTCTATTATAAAGAAGAGCAATTGATCTGCCATTCACATTCCCCATCTCTCACTATACATTTTGTTCTCTCTCTGATTCTGGTTTCTTGTTTTCACTTTCTTTTTCCATATGTCTCTCGTTCACAGACAGGAGTTATAGCGGAGCTCACAGGCAAAAGAAGGCCCGTCTGGCTGAGGATCTGAGTGAGAAAACCCAGAGTCAGCCTGGACCACTTGAACTCTTGCAGAGGCATATTCTGCCTCTGGAGAACAGTGAGTCCTTGAAAATAACTGAAAATGTTGCCTCACACACTCAACATAAACTCGAGCTAAATATTTTATATACATAGAAGAACACACACACACAGAGACAAACAATCTCTCATAGTTTTGTACTATATTTATTTAAACATTTCATTTAGAATTTATTTATACAAAAGTCATATAAATTCTTGTAATTGTAACATGGTTAACATGTTAAGACATAGAAAACTAAATAACATTTGCGGAATTTACACAAATTCAGTAGTCTGTGTTTATATACAGTAAAGACACCAGACAGAGGTAAATGAACAGCAAAACAGTCACAGTATATAAAACATACAAAAAACAAAAGGTTGAATACTTCTAAGTAAAGGCTAAGTTAGAGGTTAATCAGTTAGCGATATGCTAAGCTTGTAAGCTAAATGGTTAGTTTGTAAACATAAACAAATTAAAATAACAAATAATTGTACAATTTGTAGCTCTATGTAGATTTATATGTTTCATAATTTAAATGGGCAGGCTCATGATTCATGGTATTGTCCTTGATCAGAACCAGTCAGTTCAGAAGATTATTTTTCTACTTTTACTACCGTAGTTTACCTAGTGCATTAAAGTCACCCTCATGTCATTAAACCTGCAAGGCCTTTGTTCATCTTTGTTCTAATTTTTGTGTGCAAAGAAAACATAAATAATGACTATTCAACAGTTTCTTTCCTTCTTTGGAATGACGTTACGATGAGTAAATAATGACACGATTTAAATTTTTGGGCGAACTACCCTTTTAACATTAGTTATATTCGATGGAGTTGATAGCCTTGTTTTGGGTTCAAATCCCAGCTTGTGGACATTTCCACTTAAGTCCCCTAGCTCTCTTCTTCCCACTTTGCTTAGAAACGTAATAAATAAATGAATAATTCTCACAAGGTATCAATGTGTTAAACTTAAAACTACAGTTGCACATTTCCATATATAGTAGCATTTAACTTATACAGAGAATTGTTCAGAAAAGCTAACATTTCTTATTTTGCTTTGCCCCAGCTGCTTCATTGCCATCAGATGTCTTTGAAGATGACAACTCCTCTTCTGCCTCTGCATCTCCCGAGCAACACGGGATGCACCAATCTCCTGGTTTGTCATCATCACCTGGGCAAGGAGGTGACCAATCGCTGAGTGATGCGTCATCTGTTGCTACACCCATAAGCCCAAACAGCGTACAGGTATAAGAGGCATAAAACACCTACACAATATTACACTAAATCAGTTGACTGTGTACTTTTTGCCCTGTATGAGTTTCTTCAGAGTAGTGAGCAATTTTGTGAACAATGTGGCACTGTCAAAATATTTCTACCAGCCAAACATAGGCTGCGTTTAGGCTTTATGCGTTTTCCACCCTCAAAAACATTTTTATTCTAAACATTGTTTTAAAACGAAAACACACTGGTGTTAACAGAGAGCGGTAAAGTTAGTTTTAGATTTGATATTCGTCTATGCTGCTTTAGGGAGCGTCTGCAAATTTACATCTCAGTACTAAGCGAAGTACACATTTCTACTAATTGCGCCTAATTTCACATGCAAGCACCGCTGTTGTCATTATCTTATTTGTAGCCTGTTTGATTTTATCAGATGACAACTGGAACACTGTTCTGTCACTATTTCAAATATATATTTCTGTCAAATATAAATCAATAAAAACATTTACTGAGAATTTAGCTGTATCAGAACACAGTATGGACACATTAGGCTATGTGTAGCCTAAACAGGTTAGTTTCAGTAAATATAATAATGGATGCTTCTGAATCTTAACTGTAACATGTTGTCTACAGCATGAAATAATAAAAGTGTCTGCTAAATGAATAAATGTAAATGTTAATTAAATAATTATAATGTGTACATGAAAACTGTAGAATCACTGGACACTGGCTCACCAAACTGGAATTTCACTAAATCCGCCCCTGCTCTGTTTCATGCTACAAGGGGTGCAGAAATTACACATTATACCTTTACATTCAGATTGAAAAGCTGGAAAATGTTTGTTTTGAATCTTCACCTCTATCAACTCATCTCTTCAAAGCAGTGTAGATTGGCATTGCTCCCGGCAACCGAGGGCATGAGCCAACCAATGACCATGACAGTAACGGGGTCAAACTCCATATCAACAACTGGGAGACCCAAAGGGATGTACATGCCCTCCCAGACACCACCACTGCTGCCAAAGGTACGTACTCACAGAGATGTGAATAAATGATTTGATGAACTCCTCGCCCCATTTCATTCCTCATTATTTCTCTCATCCACATGCTCATGTCATTTTTCCAAATTATATTGCTACCATTCTCTATTTGTATGCCTCAAGACAGCACAGCCTTCAGCTCCACCTTCTCATTCCATTCTGGGTGGGTCCTTGACTTCATCCCGCCCTCCGCGGCCACGAAAGCCCCGCGATTCAAAACCTAAAATGAGGAAGTTGAAATATCATCAGTACATTCCCCCAGATCAAAGGACAGGGACTGGAAGCGGAGCCGGAAGTGCTTCACAAAAGAATAATAGTGGTCAGGCTCCTCACACTGATTCTTCTTACTCCCACCTATTGCAACAACAGCAGGTGTTCTTACAACTACAAATTCTTAACCAGCAACATCAGCTCCCTGTGACAAACAGGTAAACCTTCAAACAAAGCACTAATGTAGTAACCATGATTTGTACAACTATGTCCAGGTTCATGTGTGCAATTTTTATGATTTTCATATATTATAATTATTATATCATAAGTAAAAGCCATGGCACACTGTGCAACATCATTCTTTTATGTCACATTGTAAGGGGTATTCTTCTTGGTTGATCCCTCAGGTAGAGGAGATTGTGCCGTCTTGATAGTTGGTACCCTACCCTGAGTAGTATAGGGCACACATGGTACTGTGTATGATAAAAATAGCAGCCAAGAGCAATATTGACAGTTTAACTATTATTGGAAGCACAGATTTTTCACCAAACCTTAGTGTCAGTGAACGTCAGACAAATGACAAGATTACGCTGAACAAATTTTATGATCAAGACAGATTTTAAAATATTACACATCAGTTTCCAACTTCGGTAATGGCTACAGAAAAAAAAAAAACTAAGCATCACTCACTAAGTCTACACAGGTAGTTCCAAAGACAACAACCTCACATTGAAACATATGCTAGAGAAGGATAACAGATGAGATGTAAACAATCATGGATGTAGAGAATCTGCTTGCCATAGCTGATGGTGCAACTCTGTGCTCTGGCTTAAGAAAAATACAAGCCAGGCTCATTTGGATGTGGTCTTTGGAGGTTAGATGTGTTCAGTATGGACCCAATAGGCTGCAACAGGAGTTGGAAGTCAGTGCATCAAACACTCGAACATGTTTAATATCCACTGACTAAATGGATAGACTGATGGTAAAATATTAGTTTGTAACCATCATACACAATGGGAAATCAACTGTCAACACTTGAACTCCTTAAATCTTCAGGCTGGCTCTAATACGAGACAACTAGAACACTAGAACACAGATTTACCTCAACTGATCAAAAATCATAGCTAAAATCGTAAAGTGCCAACCTGGCTTTAGAGATGCTACTCTGTGATCCGAATAGTAAAAAATACCTAGTGTTCTTGTAATCCCAAAAGACTAATGCATATATTTATATTATACATCCAAACAATAGTGAGAACCATCTGAAGATTTCTGGAACTACACCTCAAAGTTCCCCTCAATCTGGAACACCATCAACAAACCCCTCTACTCCTGATACAAGTCCTATCCACCAGGCAGAGTTACTGCCCTTAAACCTTGATGACTTGACGGTAAGAATCTCATTAAGATAACTCTGACTCTAGATCAGGGGTGTCCAGTTCTGTCCATGGGATGTCCAAGTAGGCAAGCTTAAGCAAGGTACCTGTTTGGTTTAGCTGTCCTACCAGGCATTGACTTCGCAGGCAGCTTTTGCACAAGAAGATACCTCCTAAAACTGAAGGCATTGCAGTAGACTGGATTTCACAATAGATTGTATTCAGATGTGCCTTTCTGTGTTCCTACGTACTGACTTTTCAGCTCTCAGGCACAACTGTAATCCTGAACACCTTGGTTACGTAGTTCAGGTGTGTTTGATTGGGGTTGGAGCTTAACTCTGTAGGACAGTGGCATTCCAGTAGTAGGTTTGGACACCTCTGCTTAAGATTATATGGTTTTCATAAATTATTTGTAGGAACAAGATTTGTACAGAATATTGAATTAATTTCTTCTCCTTCTCAGGTGTCAGTTCTTCGGCAGCAGTTGCGGAAACGTGGACTCCCAGTTTCTGGCACTAAGCCTGCACTATTAGAGAGACTTCGTCCTTTCCAGATGCCTCGTCCTCCATTAACACCTGCGCCACTTTGCCAGCTAGGGGCCACAGTAGAGCCCTCCCACCCTGCCAGCCTCAACCGAATCCCTACCAGCGCAGACACCTCTGCCAACCCTGCACCAATGTACATCAACCCTTCAGGTTTAGCAGAGCAAAGCCTAGGTAGTGATAGTTACCTCACTTCTCCTTCATCTGCTGGCTCCAGTCCCACCTTACATAGATCCTCCCCTCCAACACCTTCCGGTTCTACATGGAGGCCAGGCCAGGTAGTAGATGAACTTAGTGTGGAGCTGGAAATGAGAGAGAGGATGAGGAGCAGACCAAGAGAAGGAGCAAAGGACGCTCAGGTGTGGTTGAATACTTGACTAAGGGCCGACTATTTCTAATTTGTAGCATTTCTTTACCATTTTATTTGTGGTGGATCTATTTAGTTACAAGTACTTTTAGCATTTTATGTACTATTTCATTCCTTGTGTTTTCTCCAGATGTGTGAAAGTTCCCTTCATCCGTTCCTGCAACAGGAGACAGGATGCACCAGAGGGAAACCAGACACAGGTGGACAGGAACTGCTCTTTACATACTGCGCTGGTGATGGAAAAGTATGTACTTTGAGTATTTAGTAAAATAAAATGTGGACATAGTACTGCATCATGCGATATCAAAGTATCTTATTTTTCATAGAATTATGGGTGAAATTAGGCCACCCAGTTGAAAAAATAACCATGCATATGCTAATTGGTATGTTTTAAAGCATGGCAGCTGGTTTGTGACATGTATATAATTCTGCCCATTTAAAGCGGTACTAAACTTCAGTGGAAACACAAACTGAGCTGTGTCATTCCGAGCTGCACCGAGTCATGCCTCGACGAGTCCTACCTTGCAGTGAAAAATGCCATTAGTTTGTCATGAGGTGGTCATGTGCTAGTCTTAGGCTGGTTCAGGACCATCTCATTACCAGATCAGAACCAGTTTAAGCCAGCTCATGACCAGCTAAAGAACAGTTGAAATCAGTTCAAACCAGCACCCATGATTGGAAACATACCTAACCAGCATATGCAGTTTTATTCAACAGGGCAAATCCAAGAACTGATATATATTTCACCATTTTACATCGCACTAGAAAGTAATTATTTGTATTCATTGCTATTATTAGGTGAACTGCTGCCAACTTTGTGATGTGATTGGTCAAGACTTTGATTTGCCCATGCAAATCACTGCCAGTCCAGCTCAAGCATCACCGACTGTCCGGAGTCTGGAAGAGGAACTACAGGAGGCCATTCAAAGAGTGCAGGTGAGTGTGTGAGTTTGTGTGCTGTTTGACAATTACATATGTTATGCAGTTATTGATGTATTGACTGCTGTTAATCAACAATGAGCACTGAGCGTTCGACTTCCTGTCCACCCTTTCTTTCACCATGTAAGATGGACCCTAGTCAATCAATAGATGACATTTTGGACGAGACTGTTGGTTGTTCAGGTGAGTAAAATTTGACTAGTGGCGGCTGAAACTTTTTAGGACAGTAGAAGCAAATGTATTGCCTACCAATGGTGATTAACATACACCATGAATTTACCATAAAACTTACCATGACATTATCTTTCAGATAACTCTTCACTGATAACAGACGTCCAGTCAACCACTACCATCTTTTCAGGCTCTTCCCCTGCCCCTCAGCCTGACCAATCACAGTCCACCAAGCGGCAAAAAGACGATAACTTCCTGTCCTCTCCTCTGTGCTCTTCGCTTCTTTTAGAGCTTCCTCCCTCACCTAACAACGCTCCACCCCTCAGTTCAACCCCAGCTCCCCTTCCTCCTCCCCCCATCTGCACCACTCCACCATCCAGCTCGCTGTCCAGGAAAAGAAGGTCAGAGGTCCCTGCTTTTGACCCCGCTGATTGGCTAGAGTCCTTGACCTCTGGCCTGCAACCGCTCACACCCCCCGCCGCCCCGTTTCTAGAGAGCGATTTTGGGCTTGAATCAGACCTGAACGTCAACAGAGTCCTCGACCTGATGGTGGAGCAATGGTGAGGAAGGGGGTGTCGTGTGTCTCTGTATGTGCGTATGGCTAATTGGATGCATGATTGGAAATTAACAACCTTTCAAATCGTGTACCCTCGAGAGAAGACCCCCTCATCCTTTTATTCGTTCCTCTGTTTTTGCATCCATTCATCTCTGTCAACTGATGTGACCAAACAGATCTGACTGGTGTTGACTGCTAACCTCTACTCCACGCAATGTCGAGAGAAAGAGGGAAATGGAAAAAGAGATATGCTTTGGTAACTCGCACATAAAGATCCACAAAGAGCATCTGCACATACGCCACACGTTCACTTTTATTTTTATGAAAGCTTAAAAAGTGAAAAAAGAATATATTATACAAAAAAGTGGGCTTCCCCATTGATTTGCCTCTTGCTTCAGCGCCAGACAAACTGTCGGCATGTGGCAAGTGTGTAGAGCAGCGGGAGCTTCAAACAATCTGTGTGTATTTGCAGGGAAGTGTATGCGCTCCCTGTATGTGTGAGCACGCTTCTCTTGGCTGCTTTATCTGTGTGTGTGTGTGTGTTTGTGTTGGCGCATACACGCTTGCCAGCATGTTCTGTATCTACAATTTCAATGCACCATAAATGAGGTGCCTAAAGCATCCAAATGCACTTGTTTCTGTTTATACTGCTGTACATTTTTCCATTTAGTATCAAGTTATGTTATGCTTTGTCTGGACTAGTGCATCATGGGACTGATGTTCACCCAAAAGCATTGGCCCAACAGTAGATCCTCTGGAGATTTCTGGGCAGAATAACTCATGCTACCTTTAGGCACCAATATAGTACAAAATAATGTTGGTCTGAGGCCAGGATGCACCTTCAGCAGGATTGAAATCACAAATTAGGTTGGGACCTTAGGAGAAAATGTGTTTTAAAAAAGCCTAACGTAATTAAATCAGGAAATCTAGAGGCTTTTGAACTGATTAAACAGTCTGCTCAGAAAACACTATGGAAAGTTAAAGAAGTCATCTTTCAACCACCACTCTTTACATTTTCTAAATGGGGCCCCATGTAACATCGCCTACCATTGTTGTTTACAGACATTTGACCTTTCGATTGGCCATTGCTTTTATGCATTTCTCTGGACAACGCAGTACATTACTCTTATGCTTCCAAGAAAGGGCACAGGAAAACAACACATTTAAATGTCCAAAGAAAGTGAAACATGAACTCTTTATTCTGTCCCAGTCTTATATGTGAAAGTGTATGTGTGAAAAGGACAATGTGTTTGATAATCAAATATATTGCCCTGAATCTAGCATGCAGAAAGTTGCTGGAGAATCACAGCATTTGTGCAGCTGGACTTTGTTCCCAAATGAGTTTTTTTTATTTAACCCTACAAATCACAACTATTGTTTCTAAGCCAAATGACCAACCAACCACCCAACCAAAAAAACAAACATATTAAGTATTTGGTCTGATATATTTATAGAGTAATTTATTAGAACTCTGTCAACTATCCATGTACAAGTCATATAGTAAACTTAAAATAGTATAATTAAAGTCTTAATTGATTTCCCATCTGTGTCTGTGTCCTTGTTTATTGATTTTTTTAGACAGTAAAAGCATTTAGAGGAATAGTTCACCCAAAATTCTGTCATTAGTTACTTACCCTCATGTAGTTCCAAACCTTTGTTCATTTTTGCAACACAATTTAAGATATTTTTGACAAAATCTGAGTTTCAAAAATAAAAAGTATCAAAAATGTCTAGGCCTTACACATTTGAAACAGCATGAGGATAAGTAACTAGTGACAAAACTTTCAGTTTCCTTTTAAGATATCTGAAGAACACAGGGTGTGTTTTCTGGAAGCCAATGTTCATTTTTGAAATCACCGAAACAAACACGCCCCTACCCCTAAAGTGTCTCGCTCCTGTTTTATAGCTCCACCCCACACATACTAAGCAACCCAAGCAATGATTAGCTCTGTGAAACAAAGCAGAATGTTATACCGTGTCCACGCCATAAATGTAGATGTCTCATTAACAACTGCTTCTATGGGCCACTATACGTAAGCCGTCTGCCATTTAGTGGTCTTACTTGACGTCATTCACCATAATCATTGAAAGACATGTCTATGGTCTACACCGGACACAACAAAATACTATAGAAGTGGTAATAATCAGTGATGCTGTCTACACCGGACGCGAGCGGCACAACAAATCTCATACAGAAAACTGTTGCCTCTTTCTATTTATGACGTGCTGACACTAATTTCAAATCATTTTCAACGGTCACTTTATCGTGTCCGGTGTAGGCAGACTTTAGCTGTTGTGGCACGGTGTGTACTCATCTATTGTGAAGAACCAATGCAAGGGGGGCTGATCGCAGGCCTTTCACTCCTTGAGTTCTCTTCAACGCTGGAAAACAGAGCCAATATTTACACTTATTTCCTACTTCTTTCCTTATCATTCTGCAGACACTTTCCTCTTTTGTTTTTTTTTAATCGCACTCTCCCCCACATCATTAGTAGACACGCCCCTTACTGCTGATTGGCTGCAAGTTTGTTTGAGTACTCGACCCCTCAGTTTTCTAAAGCATTTTTGAAAAATCCCTGACCCTGCCTTTAACAGACATTCTGTTAAATGTCTTCTCATTAAATATCTTTGGTAAATTTAGTATATCTTTATGAAATTACTTTAAGCAGTCACGGTTATCACTGAGCTTTCATTTTATTTTAAACATCCCTTAGGCTGCCTCTGTGAATCATTTCACTGCCCATAATGTTCCTGTAGTGTGGTGTCAGCAATAAAGTCCTATAACGCAGTTTCAGTCTAGCCGCCTTTGCTCATGCTAGAAATGGGCCGGGCCTCTGTGAAGTCCATTTAATTTCCAACATTTCTAGTCTACATTTGTAGATAGTTAGAACTTAGCAGGAGCTTGATTGCTTTTCTGTCTAGATTGTGGTTAGTGTTAAATTACACTGTAAATCATCTGAACAGAGACGGCTTTTGAAGATGCTGGTTGGTAAAAATGAAACATACATCAGGCAACCCTTTTGAAAAACCCTTCACACAGATTTGAAACACACTTCACACCAATCATATTAATTCACACCAACTGATTAACTATTCAGTGATCCTAATAAACGCTTTTCACAACCATGCATTATTCATGTGTGTTACCTTTCGCAAAGCTGAATTTCAGCTTCTCTGTGCTTTAATTACTTGAATGTGTTAATTAGATCGCTCAAAATGTTTGACACGGAGTGTGAGCTCACTAACACAATGTGACAAATTTAATATACATCTTGATCAAAGCAAATATGTCAAATTGTTGGAGGCTTATAAGAATCACTGATTGATAATATTATAGTCTATTATAGGTAAGAATATGTGTCTTCTTTTGGTGGGACATGCAGCACTTGAATGCAGGACATGCAGGTGTTGAACATGCAGTAGTTTGCAGCATATAGTTTTATATTTTATTACACAGCTTTCTGGAATACTTCAATCTGTTTGGTCAATCGTAGCATTGAGGTGTCAGATTTGTCTGTATAATAATGATCAATATATTTCAGAGACACTTAAAGTAGTTTTCAAAATGGTTTTTACAGCTACCAACTGAAATAATAATGCAATATTAATTATGGGATATAAACCAGCTCAGTCTCACAGCAATTTAAACATATTTTAGGAGGTGGCTAATTCATAGAAATTTGTACTACCTCACTCACAAATTCATAAGATTTTTGCTAAATCCTAATTTTTTTACGAGTTGCCAATTCGTATAAATTTGTACAAATGACCTACACTTAACCCCGCCCCTAAACCTACCCGTCACTGGGGTTTAGACAAATAGTACAAAACCATACAAGTGAGGTCGTACCAATTTGTACGAATTAGCACGAATTTGCCACCTCGTATGATTACATACGAATTGATCGTGAGACTGTGTTGGCCCATAAACAGGGTTTCGCAAATGATAACCATTTAGCTGTTGAACTGTCCAGTAATGAAAATAAAGTAAATAGCTTTGAACTCTTGCTAGATTTATTTTTTCTTTTGTGACATTCTATTTACTTTAGCAAAACCAGATCATTTTAAATCAAGGCATGATCTCATATTTATTGTTAGTAGCAATAATGGGTATTAATCCTTAAAAATCACTGATACCCAAGTCTGATATGTGTGTCTGTAATGGTGACTTTACATACTGTATTGTATTTCACAGCATGGAAACACCTTATGCAATTACCAACAAATTCAGTCTGACATACTCAGGCAAATTAAGATGAATAACGTAGTACAGGTAATTTTAGTTTGAGCTGCGTTCAAAAAGTAAGAACCTTAGAGAGATGAAAGGTTCTTAAACACGTGAACTGTGCAAAACGAAGATAACCATCAAACAAGCCGCCTAATCCAACGTAAATCAAGCATGCATTCATCCATCTCCATACTTAAGGCCTCGCTCGAGCCAATCCAGCGATTTAACGCTCTGCTCACGTGAACGGTATGTAATGAGTTTCCGAATAATGACTTCTGCTGTCACGGATAACCAGCTTTCTTCCTTGGTGCTGAGTTTTACTCACGCTTCATGGAAATTAACCGCTAAATGGACATTTTATGTGTAAAGCAGTCAAGTAGAGTCGAGGTGGGGTCTATGTGTGTGTTTTGTATCTTCGTTGTAACTCCCCATGGACGGGCCAGGACCCGCCGTGGGTGATTAGATCACTGGAAGAAGGTCAGGTTAGTTCGATCGTACACAAGTGACCCTGATCAAACCCCCTCGGGCCCACGAGTGGAAGGAGCGTTTAATTGCTTGGTTTTGGAGTAACAGAGCATGATCAGAAACTTGTAGCATGGTTTTCCAGTAAAGTACAAACAGATGTTATTTTATTTAAAACAAATAAAATAGCCTATATACACAAGCTGGCAATGTTTGGAATAATAATTTAAAAACTTTCATGCACATCTTGACTGTATTTATTTGTTCATAGCTATGATCCTTCAGAAAACAGACTAATTGAATGCTCAAGAAACATCTAATAATGCTTTTATAATAAGAAGAAATGTTTCTTGTGCAGCAAAAAAAAGCTTTTAAAATGATTTCTGAAGGGTCATGTCACACTTAAGACCGTAGTAATGGCTGCTAAAAATTCTGCAAATATATACCCAGCTGAAAACCGAATGATAGAAACCATCACAGAACTGTATTTAATGGAAACTGTAACTGCCTGTGGATTTACTTAATTGTTAGCCTTCTATTGGTGGCTTGTTAAAACCAAAATATAATATGTCCCAAAAAACACTACATAAAACCATGTTTTATGGTTTTAATCATTACAAGTTGATGGTTCGTAATGTTAGCAATGGTATTTGTAGAGGAAACCATTCGAATTTCTGTGATTCTATTGTTTTTTGTATTTTCAGCAGGGTATCCAATTAACCATAATTAATTAATTAATAATTAACCATAATTAATCCAATTAATCTCATAAAATCAGTTCTGTGCATTTAGGCATGTAGACATGGTCAAGACGATCTGCTGAAGTTCAAACTAAGCATCAGAATGGCTTTATGTGACAAGGACTTAAGTGATGTTAAATGTGCCATGGTTATTGGTGCGATACGGCTGGCCTGAGTATTTCACAATCTGCTCATCTACTGAGATTTTCATGCGCAACCATCTCTACGGATTACACAGAAAACGAAAATATCCAGTAAGCAGAAGATCTGTGGGCGAAAATGCCTTGTTGATGCCATAGGTCAGAGGAGAATGGCCAGACTGGTTTGAGCTGAGAGAAAGGCAACAGTAACTCTAATAAACACTCCTACAAAAGAAGTATGAAGAGCAACTCTGAATGCACAGCCTTGAAACAGATGGGCTGCAGCAGCAGCACAACACACCGGGTGCAACTCCTGTCAGTTAAAAAAACTAAGATACATGGACTCACCACAGAAGATTGAGAAAAGGTTGCCAGGTATGATGATTTCTACTAAGACAATCGGATGATAAGGTCAGACTCCATCCTTTTTTGTATCTGTGGTTCAGGTTGTTGGTGCTGTAATTGTGCAGGGGATATGCTACACTTTTTGCTCTTTAGTACTAACCCAACATCATTTAAATGCTACAGCCTTCCATTTTAAATGCCTCAGCATTGTTGCTAATCATTTCTATCCCTTTATGACCACAGTGTTCCACCTTGATGGTGATCAACACACTATATCAATACAGACCAGAATCACTGATGAATGTTTTCAGCACCATTCTGAATCTATGAAGACAAAAGAGGGTTCAACCTGGTACTAGCTAGTTCTACATAATAAAGTGTCCTACAAGTAATGTAGAAGGTTATAATATATATATGTATGTGCAAATTTTTTAACCAATAATGTAAAAACCTTTAATGCATTTTGGGCATTAATTTGCACAACAATTGGCTTTGGATGTCTGAAAGGGCAAGTTTTTGAAAATATACTGTTCAAAATCAAATCTGTGCAACTATGAAAACATGATTTAGTGTAAATGGTGACATCACATGTATGCGTATTACATGTTCAGTCTAGCTAGGTATCTGCACAGATGCATAGTGATAGTAATTGTGTGGAGACACTTAAAAAATGGTGCTAAATGGCACTAAAAGGGTCATTGGCTTGTAATCACATGGGAACCTCTTTAAATGTGCTATACATCCCTTTTGTCAAATATGCGTTGTAGATTCTTAAGAGAAAGATTTCTCCTTAGATTTTAGGTGTGTTACTTCATTTTCAGATTTTGCTACGTGAATAAGAATGTACTACAATGGCAAAAGCTGTTTTTAATCACTTTTATGTTTATCTGACGTAAAAAATGATTGTGTGGAATACTTTCTTCTAGGGGAAGTGCACTGTCTTTTATTATTTTTTTTATTATTTCCCTGACTAAACTAAATGAGTTATACAGGGGCTTAACAGGTTCTTTATAAGTTAGTGTAACTATGGTGATTTCACCAAGTACAAGATGTTCCTGGATCAACATCTTTTTGTTGATCCTGGGTCATCATTACTGTCCAAAAATATAAACTTATTCCAATCCTTACCCTTAAACCTACCCCTACCCAAAATGTATGCCTGAAATCTGTGAGAAATAATAGCTGATTAACAAGTGTGTAGAAGCACCTAACCATGATTATAAGCCTAAAACAGATATTTCCAGAAAAATTATCCCTCAGTTGGTTGATTAGAATGTTGTTCCAGGATCAACAAGGATGTTGATCCAGGAACATCTTGTACTCGGTGAAATCACACTTATCATGGCACTATATAGCACCTTTTGTGTGTGTGTATTGGCATGGCCTGCAAACCATTTAACCATTTTCACTGATCCATGTGAACAGGGATTATTTTGACAACATTATCATCCATAAGTAAAACTTTGCAAAAACGCGAAGGAAAAACTTAACGTGTTTACGACCCTTAGTGAGACTCATCCAGAAAACACAAAAACTGAGTATATCAATCAATCATCCACTCAGTCTCTGATTATGTTTGTGTGTGTGTGTATGAGAGAGAAAGAGAGAGAAACCATGAGGAGCTCATGATCCATGATGCCTGCCTGAGCTTTTATCGATCCCTTTAGATTCTCTTACCTTGACCAATCATAATTTTTACAACTTCAGTCGTATTCACTCCATTACACACTGAAGACAGACCACACATCAGTATGTGAGAGCCCTGCTGGGAACTGGAGACTTTTATATATCGCTTAGCGGCCTAGTGTGATTTTTTTAATATTTTTGTTACAACTTGCCTTTATTAGAGCTAAAATAAGT
Organism: Enteromius unitaeniatus; assembly: GCA_032359435.1. Taxonomy (NCBI): domain Eukaryota; kingdom Metazoa; phylum Chordata; class Actinopteri; order Cypriniformes; family Cyprinidae; genus Enteromius; species Enteromius unitaeniatus. The sequence goes on along the minus strand of JAUMHI010000058.1, from coordinate 6,741,651 downwards.
TGCATTCTAATATCTCTGAAAGGTATTTCTTTAAATTAAGAGAAGATACAGGGGGTTTACTTTTATACCTCCCAAAAGCAGGACAGTCTACCCCTTTATCACTGAGCAGTTAATTGAAATGTTAAATCAAAGAATGTCAGTGTGCATAGAAAAAAACACTCATATTATATTTTTGCATTGAGCATGTCCAAATTGAGACCAGCCTCCTCCTCCTCCTGGCTCCTATGAAACTGTGGTAAAATGTTTTTTGAAAAGGGTTATCAAATTATGAATACCCATGCTGCATTCCAAGAGATAAATACTGTAGAAACATTTATATATACAAGAGCTCATCATGCATGTTGTAACAATCCCAGCCGGAAGTACCGTCAAACCCCACCAGAGGGCACTCCTACCTTTCAGTTTTACCCAGGACTCTCTGTTGTTTACCAAACTCAATATCCCATAACGCACCACTCCCCACAGCTGTTGCTCATTATTCATGCCCATTCTCATTAGTGTCAGTATAAAAGGGAATCTCTCCAGCAAGAGAAGTTTTCATTTGCTAATGCTGTAATTTCTGAGCGTGTATTCTGTGTTTGTTTTTACTGTGTTTGACTTTTGGACTGTTCACCTGTTTACTGTTTGACTGCCGCCTGCCTCGATCCTCTGCCCATTTACCTCGACCTTGATTCAGCTCTTTGTTGCTCTGTTTGCCGTTGTTTTGACCCAGTCTGCCAAACATGAAAAAAGTGCTAGATTTGGATGTATTATGTAAAGTACTGCATACACATGTATTATCTAAATGAAAGTTGAGATCTGATCTGCCAGCACCTTGTAACCGCTTTTCATTACTGCCGTTTTCTGAGGAAGTGCAATAATGGTCAATGGTCATGTTAAACTTTTGTTTCAACTGTCTATAGGCCATTTTTGGTTTTGCTGTGTCTCCATTTTCCCCTGTTGGTCAATAGTCTCAAAGAGTCCATTTATAAATCAGCCACTAAAGATGAAAGAATTTATGGGTTAGTTATAATAACCAATTAGAACAGTGCTGGAAAACCCAAAGCAATTACACTCTTAATCAGTTGCTCTTGCTGATCCTCAGTTCCTCTCAGGCTGATGAGTCATCAGGACCAATGTAAAGAAGTGGCCCATGGGGGAATGAACAGCCCTAACCTCCTCTGACACTGATAAACACACACGGGTAGACTGGAGACTGGATTAACACATTTAGTTGCGTTACATGGAATTTTTTCCCCATTAATTTAGAAATCTTAGAGATCCTCCAAATTTCATTAAAACAATTTGTTGATATGGTAAACGTACAGGAAATATTTAGATTTTTATTTTATTATTATTATTTATTTTTATTATTTATTATTATAATTTGTTTTGTTCACCAAGGCTGCATTTAATTTTTTTTCTCAAAAATATAGTAAAACAGTAACATTGTAAAAAAAAAAATTATAATAAAATAAAAATATGTGTGTAATATATGTGTGACCCTGGATCTATGCCAAAAGTCATTAGGAAATTAAGTAAAGATCATGTTCCATGAAGATTTTTTAAACATATCAAAATGTCATTTTTTGATTAGTAAAATGCATTGATAAGATATTCATTTGGACAACTTTAAAGGTGATTTGCTCAGTATTTAGATTTTTTTGCACACTCTGATTCCAGATTTTCAAATAGATGTATCTCAGCCAAATATTGTCCTATCCTAACAAACCATGTATCAATAGAAAGCTCACATTTCATGTGCTGACATCTCAGTTTTGTCAAATTTTACCTTATGACTGGTTTTGTGGTCCAGGGTCTCATAGACATATTTAAAATTATTTTAATTATTCAAACTGTAATAATATTTTTTGTATTACTGTTTTACTGTATGTTTACTGTTTTGATCAAATAAACTTATTATTAAATATTTTATAGGTGACCCTGGACCACAAAACCAGTCATAAGAGTCATAAAAAAGAAGGATTTATGCTTTCCATATGATTTGTTAGGACAATATTTGGCAGAAAAAACTATTTGAAAACTTGCAATCTTAGGCTATATTTTAAAATGAGCCCGGTCTCATGAAAATGCATATAGTGTATAAAAAACGAATACTCGTGGTACTTATACGCAAAAACAGACTGTGGTGTGTATATGACACACATGTCTTTGGGGTTTGTATAATATGCAGCATTCACGTGCATATGATACGAAATTTGTTGATGTATCTACACACAACCCCAACCCCAATCCTACCTATCGTGCAGCATACATATGCAGTAGTCATAAAATACAGTTCATTTTTACACATCAAACCACTTTGGTTTTCATTTGCCGCACTATTTATACGCACATTCCAGAGTTTGGTTTAAAATGCAATGGATGTGATGAATTTTAGGCAGCCATATCTCCAGTCTTCAGTGCCACATGGTTTTTCTGAAATTATTCTAATATGCTGATTTGGCACTCAAATGTTTGTCTATAACAAGGATTTTTTTTTTTGATGATTACAATGTTTGAAATAAAGAAAAAATAAATAATTAAAATAAACTTTTTCCTATAATTTCTGCTTATATTATCTGTTATATTATTAATACAGTGGCTGGATCCAAATGACAGAAACCCACATGCTATCAGAATAATAGGAAATAGATCACTTTGTACTGGTTCCTTTGGAAAAATAAAAACACATAGACTATATGTCATCATTGGCCGGCAAGCAGTATAAAGCCCAACTGTTTACCCCAGCCTCTCACTTTTCATTTTCAAGTCTCCAGGCTCAAACAGATGTATTACAGTCAGTTAGTGATAAATTATCTGAGATTTATATCACACATTCTAAAATGCATTTTAGAATGAGCTATTAGGAATCAAACTTTTGTCACTCATTATGACTTTTTTTCTTGGCTACGTTGTTATATAGCCATTTGGCAAGTAAACAAACCCCTACAGTGTCATTAAACACTCAGATGAATCAAAAATAGTTGCTGTGAAAACTATAATATATCCATAAGGCCTCACTCGTCCTTTCATGACATTGATATATTGGAGTGACATTGAATCCAGAAAGAAGTGCGAGTAGAATTACCTACAAGTGGTTACAGCTGTGAGACAGCAGGACGCACCTGAGCGTCCTTCCCACTTTCACCCTGTCCTTTTTTTTTTAAGGACGGTGAATCACAGAGTAGAGGTCAACGTATGAAGCAGACACACATATAAGAAAATATTAGTGTCAGTGTTTGAGCGTTAGCTGAGTAGAAACACATTGCGGTGGATCTGTTGTCCCTGCTGGATGCCTGTTTGAACAGGTGGAACCATGGGGGCCAAATGAACCCAGAGAAAATGATTACATAATGACCGACACATCATTACCTTACATATGTCAACACCGCCAAGCATACAAGGTCAATACAGCTTTGAATCTCTCCTTCTGTCCAGCCGATGAGCTCCATTCAGCACGGGCCGTTGTATTCGGTTTCAATTGAAATGTTCTGATCCATAATCAAGGACTTAACGCTCAGTTAAGCACAGTCATGTTTAATATGATTAAGCTTTTTTAAGCTCTGAAATGATGTAATGGATGGTGTTTGAGTGCAACAAAGTGCAGCAGAGACGGGGTATGAATTTGTAGGTCAGACGGGAGGAAAAGGGGGATAGAGTCGAGCGAAGAGGTATAAAAGACTCTTTAGAGTAGAGAGGGGAGGAGAGAAAGCGAGAGGGCTCTCTAAGTCTCAGGAGCTGTGCCTCTTGAGTTAGTGATTATAAGCTCTTTCAGTATGTAGATAACAATCTGAACAGCATGGCGGGAGTGAGAGAGAGAGAGTAATTACAACCTCAATTAAACAAGAGAATCTGAGATTAGGGTCAAGAGTCCTATCACACTACATCACTGATACAACTTCGCCACTTCATCTCTCCCTTTGTCTTTTCTGTCTGTTTTTCCAAACCGTTTCTCTGTTTCCCCGTCGCCCATGTTCTCTGCTTTCGCCCCCTCTGGTTTTTGTTGCTAGTAGTTTTTAGTTTCGTAGTAATGAAACTTTTGATATGAGCTGCAGCACTAAGCCCGCGGGGAGATCACCCCTCTCAGCTAATAAATATTCATGAGCGCACAGTCAACCATCTCCCCCATCTACTAAAGGTCAGCCTTTCTGTTTTGTCCATGAGGGCCCTGACTTATCTGAGAATCTGTACATCGGAAAAGCGCTTCAGGGCCCTTTGTATCCTAAGGGAGGTGTTTCAAGATTATATGAACAGCAATGCATTACCAGTTTAAATTTGCAACCGGGTTTAATCAGTATACTCCATAAATCGTGTTCCATATTTTGTATTTATGAAAAATGGGATTTTTTTTTTCAGTGTAATTAATGAAGTAAGTGAGTTAATGAACTATAGACAAATTATTGAATAATTCATTCTATAATTACTTACAAGTTGCTGTATGCATTGGAATGGCACTTGGAACGACAATATTATAGTACCTATAGAGAACTTACTTAATACACTGTTACACAATATCACACCTGAAATAAAATCCTGCAAAGAAATGAATTTAGAATAAGCAAAATAAACAAATTATGTAATAAAAGTGTGACTGCGATACAGCTCATTTGCCTTATAGCAGCCACGCTACCTGTCAATCATTTTGCACATTCATGGTAAGCTAAGAGCATAATACTGCAGTTCTGACAGTGACATGCAGTGACATTGCAACAGGTGTTCTGTCGATTTGTGCTACTCGGTCAGATTTTTCTGTAACTCCAATTAAAAAAGTTGGTAGGACAGTTCGACAATGAAAAATGCTACCTTTATAAGGTATGGTTTATATTTCAAATTATGGTTTACCAACTTCTACAACTATAGGTGCTGCTTTTTTTCTGTTTATGAAACCTTTTGAGTTTCAAATACTACAAAAAGGTTATTTTCTTGAAACGGCATAAAATCCCTTGTCAGACCAACAAAAATACCTCAAATGTTGCCCCGACTAGTCAAACACAGTTGTCTGAACAAATATTTTTCATATTGTTGAAAAGTTAAGGCTTTGTAAGTTCCCAGCAAGCATTGCATCATGAATTAATTAGCTAACAGGATTATTGTTTTGCTGTTTGCTGACTTAAACGTTTTTTGTTGGTGGTGGTGTTTTAGCATTATTGTTAGTTATTTGTTGCACTGTGATGAAAAGACCTCATCTTTTTAGCATTTGTGATTGCCACCTTTCTTGAGACTTGTGTGCATATGAGGCCTAGTATCTTCAGTCACTTATATCCATTCCATGGATATCTTGTAAGGTGTTTTAAAAGCAAAGACAGTATTAGATAGTGTAATCAGACTGAATATCCATTAAAGTGTATAATTTGTAAATAAACAAAAAAATCGTTAATGTGGTAACTTTTTACAATTTTTTTTCCCCTCCAGGAAACAGAAGAAAAGTAAATTAACTCAAGGACAGTTTGTTTGTTTCAGTTGCTGTGAATAGAAGACGACCAGCACTGCGTGAACAAAGAAATTTACATAAAACAAAGTATCTTAACTGAGAAGAATTAAAAACTCAAAAGTCCTTTTTGTATTATTTTATTTAATCATTTTTCTTTTTTTATATACAGTGTGTACCCCAACCTCAGTGTAATGCAAATACAGGAATGTGCTATTCAGGGTAAAAAGGACACAGCAAACATTTTTTTACCGGTTAAATTGTGTTTTAATAACGTCTACGTCTACGCCACCCTAAACCTTACAGTAATGCCAATACAGTAATTATCGTTGTTGTAATATGTCAGGACACCGGACATTATTAACTTTGACGACAGCTGACCTTCCCCACGGCCTCCGGCGGTTGCACTCGCTGTCATCGGCCTCAAATGTATTTTTAAAGGTGGGGTTTAAGAAGAAGTGGGCGTATCTAAAGCAGCGACTACGTTTTGGCTGAAGTTCCAAAACTGCAAATGGCTTAACGTTACAGCTCTTGTCATTATTAATTCATGAATAACTGATATTGATTGTAGTGATGTCAAACCTCTCAAGGCCTTCAACAAATCACGCAGAGATGTCCTTGTTGATGGAATAGGACAGGGATTCAATGGCATTCCCAAGACAGCAGGTACATCATGCAAACTGGTTCAGTAATTTAACTTCAGCTCTTTCTTCTAAAGATGAATGGAGAAGTGGTGGGGGTTTACAGCTTTGATGATGTAATGATTGCATCATTTGTTTATTTATAGTCCTCAATGACCCTTTGTTAAATATTTAATATTTAGAATAAATGACAGGCTTGTGCCTCTGTGTGTGTGTACCTACTTAATCATATTTTGAGGAGTGAGTCAAATCCATCCATCAGAACCTTACAACATCTCCTTTTGGCAACATATTTGCTCATTTGCAACAGTATCTATCTGTCTATCCAGATACCTCATTTTCTCTCTCTCTTCTATACCTTGTAACAATGCAGAAAATGTCTGAATTTCTGTCTTTTCTGACCTATACATACATACACATTAAGCAAAATGTTGATGAATGTAAAGAGTGAAAAGGAATAAGGGAAAAGAAGAGATAGAGGTGAAGTTTTAGGCAGAGTTGCTTATACTGTATAATAACAGCCAAATGCAGGTGAGGCAATTTCCTGGTATTCTGGATATGATCTCATTACTATAACGGTCATGTTTAGGGTGGAGAAGGTTTTCGGTTGCTTGTTGGTGATGTCTCATTATGTAATGACATATTTTGACCCTTGTATGTCATGCCCTGTGTATTTGTTTGTGTTTGCATCCACACAATGCCCTATAATGACCACACTAACTATTTTCTACCTATATTTGTGTCCATGACAACACAAAAGACTACATATATGTGTTACCTTTTGTGAATACATGTGTGTGAGAGGATACAGTTTTCCCAATGCTTCATGGGCTCTCTGCGTATATGGAAAAGTTGAATTCCACCTTTGTGAATCAATAATACATCTCTATTAAGATCCATTGGGCTTTATTAGGGAACATATGCTGTGTTGCAGTGCAGTTCTGGCTATGTAATTAATGGGCTGGGTGGGCCAATTAAATTTGGGTCCTTTATGGTTGTGCTGATTGCTATGTTTAGGGCCTGAATTTCAATGAATGCCTCCCAAACATTCCCACCCTCTCGGGGGAGTATGTGCGTGCATGCGTAACTTTCTACATTTGCTTGCATGAGGGGATGCTTGTGCGTGTGCCCGTGTGTCGGCTGGAGGTGGCTTCAGCAATATAATTACTGCTCATAAATTACCCTTGAGATGCTTTTAACCCACCTATGCTTTATTATGATAATAATGATTAGAGGAAGACAAAAAGGCATTGGTATCTGGGTTAGTTCGCAGGGCTTGGGTCAGTCTTCTGGCTTTAATCCAATCTGTTCTGCTGTGAAATTCAGTTTGCAGTTTACAATGATTTCTATGTGAAGCTAAGTTATTTTACTGTCGTCAGGTATGTCTACTGTTAACTATGCACAAACTGTTGACATTTAACGGCTGTGGCACACAGTGCAGATTGATGTTCTGTATCTCAATGCAGTTTATCTCTTTGAGATAATATGGGCCGGTCAGATATTAATGACATTCATGAAGCTAGATATGCTGCAGATGGGTCAAAAACGAGATGTCCCATTTTGGTATCTGCATAAAATGAAATTTACATCAAAAGTGAATATACATAATTATGCATACATATACATAGTCATGTTACAGTTTATTGCAATTTATTACTCTAAAATACATAATTTCACCTTTTCATGCGATGGTAAGTTGCACAACTACATGCCATTTTTTTATTGAAATACACAAAATATGGTAATTTTGTGAACAACTGTGATTTAACATTAGTCAATCTCACCATTTAATATAGGTTATTAGCCTGCAATATATGCTGAAGTAGAGTCAAGATTTAGGATAACGTTTTTGTGATACGGTGTAATGCAAATTCTCAATGTCATCCCTTATATTACAGGATCATTTTGATAAATGAGGAATGTGTAATTAATATTTTAAAGCATTTTTTATATGTGCATGTTCCTGATTTATTTTAGATGGCTACAAACAGAGAGAGTTATTAGGCACTGGCAAAAAGTACATGCAAAGCCAGTAGCTAGAGCGGCTGTTAGAAAGTAGACGGGAAAGATTTTCAGTTGTCAGGATAATAGCTTACCACTGTTTCTGAAAAGAGAGTCCATAGTAACAAGCTACTGTAAGCGTGCTTGTTATTTTTATAACATCTGCTCCTGCTTCAGTAAATGTCATTCAAACGAAATTATTGATAAAGACTAAAACTAAAAACATGTCAACACCAATGCTCTATATTGTGTGTAACAAACCATCATCATTCAGTTTGACAGATGCAAATATATAAAAGAAATGTGGTCATATTTTCAGTAATTTTCTTTTCCACTTACTACAAAACCAAAGTATTTTTGTGTGGCACTGTCATCCTTAAATATAATATGTTATTAAATGATTCTGTTCTAAATATTCCTGACAAAAGTTTGTTACATTTTGAAACTGTTTTGCTGAATGCCATTTTAATAGATGTCTTCTGTAAGTAATGGTAAATATTAATGCTGTCAAACGATTAATCATGATTAATCACATTCAAAATTATTTTTTTTGTTTACATAATATATCTATGTGTACTGTTTATTAATTATTGATATATAAATACACACATACAGTGTATATATTGCAAATATTTATTTATTTTTTTTAATAATTTTTTATTTTATTTAAATATTTATTTTTATTTTTAGATTATACATATATAATATAATATATAATATATATTTTTCTTAAAAATATATACAAGCGTGTGTTTGTATTTATATATAGCTACTTAAATATGCGCAGTATATACACACATATGTAAATAAAAACCTTTATTTTGGATGCGATTAATCATGACAGTACTAGTAAATATGCATGATAGTAATTTTTTGCTTAGAAATGAAAATAAAAATACCCAGGACATATTCTGATGTATAGAAAACCAAAGCTGCATTACACATTATCTTATGCCTGAAAACATCATTCCATCTTAAAAGATGAAAAAGATGAATATCCTAGCTGCTCTTTTCAGTGTGATGAAGTGGATTAGGACCGGGTGCTTTTAGGTTAAAACAACAACAACAAAAAAACTAAAACAAAAATAAAAAATAAAATAAAGAGGTTAATATTAAATCAAATCATGCACAGTATTACTAGTGTTTCAATGAAATTATTTTATTTAATTGTGCTGTTTATTCTATTGGTAGAGAGAGCTGATCTTTTACACTGCCTGCACTAGTGCTACTGCCTTAGCTTTCTTCTAATGAAATTTATACATCAGAAATGTTCTCCTGAGAGAGATGGGATGTAAAGGAGGGGCAGCATGGGAAAGGAAGAGAGAATGCTGAAGATAAAGAAAGAGAGAGCCAGAGCTGTAACAGAACAGCCTGAAGTCCTTTGAGCACTACTAGAAGACTTCAGGAAACATGGACTCAATCTTTGCCTTCCACATCCCTTCGTCAGAAAGATAAAAAGAAGGAAATAAAACGCTAGGAATGAATGAATACAGTAATAGCCACAGGAGGAAGCAGCAAGGATCTTTGCAATTATATGTGAAGAGAAAAGGTGAATATGACAGCAAAAAAATGCAGTTCCTAGAACGCTTAAAGCTTACAAGATGCCTACGCTTAGACTTTTGTTTACAAAGTCACTTTATATTGACGCTTTTTGGGTCTTTTGGGTCACTCACCACAAGAAGTGAGTTATTAACAAGGATACTTGCTGTAAGTATACTTTTAAGCTACAGGGATGCAGTTTCATGAAAAAAATAAATAAAAATAGTTTGGGTTTCAGTCGGGGGTGGGGGGTGTACTATAATTACTATATACTATATAAAACTATAATTGATACTATAATTCAGGAAGAAACCAAAACATTTTAAAGAACTAGTAAACTAAAGTAGTTGAACTAGTAAAATAAATATATCAAAGAAACCTGAAAATATGTAACATGGTTTCTAAAAAAATTTTGAGGCACCAAAGTTTTCAACATAAACTACAACAAAAATGATTGTTGAGGACATTCTGAAGGATCATGTGACACTGAAAACTAGAGAATTGAGAATTCAGCTTTGCCATCACAGGTATAAATGACATTAAAATAGAAAATTGTACAATATTATGTTATGTTACTATTAAGAATTGCTAAAGAATTGCTTATTAAATTATTTAAATAAGTATTTAATATTTCATATCTACTGATACTGCACTGAAAAATGTATTCATTGAATGAATGAAATGTTTTTTAAGTGTAAGTGGTTGCAATCAACTTATTTTAGCTACATTTAAATAAAGCAGTTAATTAATTAGAGTATCACGCATTCCTTAAGTTTATTATAAAACATAACATAACTCTTTTTAACATTCAGTTTGTTTGAACGGCTTGACATAATGTTGCCTTATCAATCAATGATGTGAATTTATGGTTCTGCACTTCATTTCATCACCAGTGGCATCTTACACGGACAGGTTTCAAATAACACAAAATGCTTCATCCATTGTAGTCTTTCATCTGATCACCCATTGCACTATTGATAACGTTCTCGTTCTGTGCCCCACGACTAAACAATCAATTGCATCTGTCAATGTATTGATACAAGGTCAGAGGTTAGTCTCAATAACCCGTAACCAGCTAGCAAATTTAGCTAGTCACTCACGATTGCCATGATCCATGCGATCAGGTTTCACTGAAACAGTCTACTGATTATGTCAATAGAGGCTTTTCCTCTGCGTTCTGTGGTCCCCTTCGTGTTCGTAGGCTGTGGAATAGACCGTTTGTTCAATCCATTTTGTTGAGGTCTCTGAGAAATGTGAAAGAAGGCACTTTGGTTTCACTTCATGAGAGTCTTTTTACATAATATCTACAATTCTTCAGTAAGATGTTTTTGGCAGATGCCAGCCTCTGCAACTGGAACGGAGAGCAGAGAGTGACAATGTCTGTCTGGTTTTGGTTAGAAGAGAATGTCGAAGGTCCAGAATTTTGTTAAATGTAGGTGCTGGCAGTGGACGATGGATGTGGTGCTATTCTGGTGTAGAGTTTAATCTCAAGGGATTTTTGTGGGAGGAAGGGCAGGACGGAGAGCTTGGGATGTCTACAGTCTTTACCCCCATCTTTTTCAGTGACGATTCATCCGTAACCGAGATGGAGCGAGTGAAGCTGGGTCGCACCGGAGGAGCAGAGTCTGTGAAGCAGAGAAGAAAATCATTACTGGTCACAAATGATTCTGATTTAGCGTCACATTTTGCAACAGTGCTTTTATGAGTCATGATGACTTCCGTATTTATCACAGTGCTGACTAAATTGTAACAGTTGTGATGCAGTATAAGACGTTCACCAATAGAGGGCAGTGTGGATACTGAGAGATGACAGCCAGTTCACATTGAAATTACATTGCCATTTATTTCGTGGCAGAGGCTTTTAGCCAAAGTGAGCATTATTCAGGGTGAAATTCATCTTTCCTTGGGAATCGAACCTATGACCTTGGTGTTGTTAGCGTCGTGCTCTGTTATTTGAGCCACAGGAAGGCTAAAATCTATTCCAAATCAATAAAATTATTTCTTTTTCCAGCACTATTTCTAGGTAACTATTCAACAAGCAAAATTTGGTCACTCAATCATATAAGAGAGTTTGATTTGTGATGTATGTAATCTTGAGTTTTTTGAACGTTTTATTCAGAAAATATATAAATTGGACATTTTTTATAAAGAATCATTTTAGAATTTTGTAGTCTAAAAATGATATATAGCTACTATTGTTAAATTATTCTAAACCTTACAATCGTAAATACCGTAACATTTTCCATGAGTATAGCCATCGATGCTGATTTTTTTTTGTTAAATTATCAATGTGACCCTGGAGCACAAAACCAGTCAATTGTATCAGTAACCTAAAAAAAACATGGTCAATGTCAATATTATTGATTTTTTTCATTATGCTCAGAATCATTAGGATATTAAGTAAATATGCAGATATTTTGTAAATACCGTAAATATATAAAAACTCAATATTTTAATTAGTAATATGCATTGCTAAGGTCTTTATTTGGATGACTTTAAAGACGATTTCCTAAATATTTCGTTTTTTTATCACCTTTAGTTTCCAGATTTTCTTGCCCCAATATTGTCCAATCCTAACAAACCACACATTCACAGAAAGCCTATTTTTTCAGATGATAAAATTGACTCTTATGGCTGGTTTTGTGTTCCAGAGTCTACTATAAGTCAGTCAGTTCCAAATGATTTATAATTTCCCCATACCTGTGCAGGTATTGTCACTCTTGAGCTTGCTGTTGGTTTCCTCCTGCTGTTTTTTCTCGTACTCTCTCACCTGCTCGAGCGTCATTCCTGCATATACAAATATTTGTTATGTATTTAGTGTGTATTTGCGAAGAATTAAGATAGACGATGTACAGCAAGCGAGGGATCAGGATTCTTGTGTGAACTTAACCGAGCATGTGGTTAATTATGGTAATGAAGCATCGCAATACATCTCATTTACCATGCCACTCGTCAATCCATGCCACCGCCTGCCTGTGTCCCACCAACAGAATGTCACGAATGTTCTATGATGAATCACAACATGCTGTAATATGACACATGATGGACATACAAGACTGAACAGCATGAGATAATGCATGGGATGTTATGGTCAGTACCCTGTGAATGAAGTCCTCTGTTCGTCCCTGGAAGCCGTAAACCTCAAAGCTACAGGTGACTCTCTTGTAGGAGCACATGATGGGTTTAGTGGTGTTCCTCCAGCCCTCCACAAGGGGTCCCCGGGCTGTTTTCTGTGACACCCAGTTGCTCAGATCCTGTTTGTTTTAAGTAGATACATGTTACCTGCTGAGTGAGCAGATCATTGCTTGCTCTTGTGTGTGTGTGTGTTGCATGCTGGGCACGAATTACTGTGCAGGGGTGACATTACATTTCACAGTCGATCATGTGGTGTTCTGTTTCTAAAGCGTTAGAGGCACAAATCTCACGCTTTTGGTTGTGAGACTTATTTGATATGTTTGATTAACTATTATCTATCATGAACCTAAATTAACCTAGCATGAAAAATAGCTAGTATTAAATGTTGGTATCATCACTTTTTTTTAAAGAGTGTCTGTTTTATCAGTTGAGATCTTTTAGTGCATGATCTATGGAGTTAATATTGGGTGTCATGCAAGCTGTTATAAATAATTAACACATTTTAATGAGCAGAAATGTAATATTTAACTGCACCCCTGTTAGTGCATGCATCGTTCCTGTTACAAAAAAAAATTATACTATTATTACTATTATACTATTAAATAACATAATTTGGACCCTTTTAAAGGATGGCAAGTGAATAATATCATTTCAATATTTATGCAAATGTTGACTAACTGCCATAAACTAGCCAGTACCTATTTTGTCCTATTTGGCCTAGATATTTATTGAATGCAAATGAGGTATTAATAAAATATCTTAAATCTTAAGATTATCATTATCAATTATTTTGTTCATTAATTTTCTTAGTTTATAAATATCATTTTGTCTTCATTAAGTGAAAAGCTTTTGTTTTTGGATGATAAAATGGAAACTAAATCCATTTAACATTTATATTTTAAAGCCATTATTAACAATGATTAGGCCTAAACTGAATTATTTGTACTGTTTTTATACATTTATTACAGCAATTATTAATTATAGAACATAATCTATTTTTTAACAACTTGTTATAATATAACAACATTATTATGTTAATAATAATAATTACGGTAATATCATATATACAGTAATATAAAATAAAATAATGTAGTATAATAATGTTGGAACATTGATTCACCTAGGCCTAAAGTTTTGTTTTGGTCCCTTTTATCTGTTGAAGTGAAACAATAGTTTGTTTAACTGTCAACAAGTCTGAGCTTGTCTTCAGTGTATCTCAGCTGTTTTTTCTTATTGAAAACTGTAATCCTTTTGGATTTGTCCTATTCCTAACTCGGCATATGACAGCTATGGATTTGAGGCTGCGCATGACTGAGTCTGTGAGTGTAACATGGAAACATGCTTTCCTCTGATGTATTATTTGTCCACCGAAAAGGCAGCAGATTGCAATGAACTGTATCTCTAAGTAGAGCACACTGAGGAATGTGGTTTTTATGTAAGGCTTGTCTTGCGGTTTATGCTTCTGTGCTTGTGTGCTCACACGGTACTTATGTCTTTGTTGTGTCCTTTAAATGCTAGCTCTGAAGACATTTGCGCTGAGTGCTGTGAGGCCGCAAAGACCTAAAGAACACAGATGCTTATTTGCGAGTCAAAGTTGTTCACCTCCAAAGCTGTTCAACTCCAATTCAAATCTTGATTTGCGAGCATGGTACAAATTTACAATTTAAAGCAAGTACATGCAATTGTATTTGCTGTATATTTCTCATGTTCATTTCTCGTAGGAATTAGGCTGGCTAGAAATGTTATCATAAATGTTATCTATTTCCAGAAATATTAAATTATACTAACAATCAGTGTTTGAAATGCAACTTACTGACTGAAAAAATGTAGCAGGGACTTTTAAAGAAAAGTATATTTCCAACTTTTCTGTTGATTTTAATACACTGACATTATAAAGCCGGTTAGTGGTTTTATATAAAACAAAGTGATGTTTTTAATATTTTTCTTGAAAAGAATAATTTGGTCTTTGCACATAAAAATGTGTAATCAGAAGTGTCTCTCTTAGGGGGATCATTATATTTAGGGGGTCCTTTGTATCAAAAGTTTTCAACCCCCCACTGTATGTCAAATAAAACATGTTTTAATGTGACAGCGCTCAGTTTAGTCTAATGAGCTGAGGAAAAAAAAGGAGCCTACAAACAGGGAGATAAATAGGCATAATTAGGTGAAATTAATTATTTATTTTTGTTTTGACGAAACTTGTGTTGGACTAGATTGCAGTTCCATACATCCCTCTTCCTGCCGTTCTGATTCAAATCCCAATTTAGCATCCTGCGGCGTGTGGCCAATTCAATTCGCATTTCAGCTCATCAACTGAAAACAAGCCCACTCTTAAATTCTGAATGTTACCCAGCCCTGATTTGGTTTTGCCGTGTATTTATGCATATTTGAATGTTTATGTACCTCCGACTTCTTATAATGTTTGTCAGGGATCGGATCGCTCAAAATATCCAAAAACAAGACACTGTCCTTTGAAGTGGGGTCGTCACCAAACACCTGCAAAAGAAAACATCAGACAGCACGGTCAGACAAATCCAACAATATATCAAAGAACACGCTGATGCTTTCTTATCCCAGCAAGTCCCTAATGCCCGAGTGAAAAATGACACTGCAACTTCAAGTTCAGCAAATATACTGTAGAGGCCTGCAAATGCAAAAGCTTCTGCATCTGATTGAAGACAGTGGGAATGTGTTCAGTGCTAAGAGCAATCTTCGTATGAAATACCAAAGAATGCAACCGGTTAAACATTCAGTAGCATATTACAGAACCTTGACACAATACAAAACACAAGACTCTAGGGCGTAGGCAGAGACTCTGAATTAATGCAAAAAACATGGAAACAAAGAGTGCAAAATCAAGCCTACTATAGGCAGAAGTACTGAATTATGCAAACTACTGCAGGCCAAGAAAAAAAGAAAGCAGATACTGTAGCAAGTCTCAACTTAAAGGAAGGCTGCTTTGAGTATGCAGCATTGCAGGTGCCTCTTTCACCCGCTGGAATCTAAAAAAATTAAGAAAAGAAGTCGTGTTCTCTGTTTCGTTTCTCCATTTCAGAGCTGTTTAGTTTTTTATGTTGTTAATAGCAATGCAAGTATTTTACAAATCACTGCTCTTTTTCTCCTCAGTTCTTTCCTCGCTCTGTCTTTTTATCTTGTTGAAAGCTGTTGTAATGTTGCTCTTCCTCTGATGTGTTGACAGTGCTATTTTCATTTGCTTGAATGCGCAAAACAGATATCTTGTTGTTCATTTAGTGTTTATATAATGCACTCTCAGAAAAATAGGTGCAAAAGCTGAAAATGTTTCAGAAGATACATCTTACTGGAACTTATGTAACTATACTGTACCTTAAAGGTACACTTTTGAAAGAGTGCTGCCCCTCCGGTTTCTTTTTTGTGTATAATGTAGTTTTAATTCAGGGGTAAATGTTTACGTGTGTATGTGAATGAGGAAGTGTGTCTGCTGTTTATATATGAAGAGAAAGTTGGATCAATTACAAAGTATCAATAACAAAACTCTCCCGCCATCTTCTTCTCCCTTTGTTTCTCACAGGCAGACTCGCTCATAAATCTTTGAGTCGCTTTGTGGCAGGTTGGATCTTGTTTAAGTCGTATTTTTCATTTCTTAATAACAGAGAGCACCTCGGGGCACAACTGCCTCTCTCTCTGTCATTCGCGGTATGCAAACAAACACACTGCAAACCAGTAATAAGTCAACTCATCACTATAAGTACTAAGTAAAACGTCTGAATAACAACATGGCTAACTAAATTGTCTGTTTGTTCACTTTAAAGCAGGAGACTGTCATTACCTGCAGGCCAGTTGAAAAAGAAAACGTCTAAAACTTATGCAGTTATTAGAGGAGTTTTATGGTTATTGATGTATGGAAAGACCTCGGAGCGACGCATGAGATTGTATTTCCTAAGAGCACTGCAATTTTCCCCATTAAGCCCCATTAAGAAAGTAAAAACATTTGATGTCATGGTGAGGAGTTATTTTAAAAAGATGCACAGTTTTAAAAGTCAGGCAAATACTGATAAGATTAAGTTTATTTGAATGATATTGTCTTATGGCCATGGTCTTATGTTTTTTTTTTAGTCTAAATTAAAAAAAAGACTTAAGGTTAAAATGATTTACTAATTTTAATTATAATTAATTTGGTCATTACAACATAATATTTATTTCTTAGATAAATTAGGCTAAATGTTTTTTGTTTGTTTGCTTTGATAAATTATTTGTGTTTTTAAAGGTTAGCATTGAGGGTAAAAATGTAATCTAAAAGTAAAAAAATGAGACGTATATAAAAAGCTAAAAATTACATTTTTTTATTTTATTGTTTTTCACAATGTTATTTTTTACTGTGATTGCAAATTTGAATCTTCAGCGTCATTATAGTCATCACATGATCTTTCAGAAATCATTCTGATATGCTGATTTGGTGCTAAAACATTTCTTATTATTAAAGAATTATCATTACAGCAAAATTAGCAGTTGTGCTGCTTAATAATTTTGTGCGAGATACATTTTTTTCAGGATTCTTTGAAGAATAGAAAATTCAAGAGAAGAGTATCAATGTAATTAATTTATTTTATGTATTTACTGTCACTTTTCATATATTTAATGCATACTTGCTGTATGGGGGGAAAAGAAAGAAAAGCAGTTGAATTCATGACCCCAAACTTTTGCAGTGCAGAGCACCAAAAATAAAAATGTGGTACTCATTAACTGAAGGCACGTCACTGTGAGTTCTGGTTTGAACTGCTCTGTTGTTTTAAATACGAGAGACCTAGATTTTTCACACATGTCTGAACAAAATCTTTTTGACCCACACAGTAGTTTGAGGCCCTGCTTTGAAGGCACAGGTGTTGTGTGTCACAGGAGGAAGGTGGAGTGTTTGGATCTTACCTGACTGTTACTACTGACTGCCTCAGAGACAGACACAAGCACAATGGCCTTTACAAGGACGCGGAAGCTATGTGTGCCGCTAATGAATCGTCCTCCCTTAAGAGGATTATCTCCTGTTAGAACACACACTGTGAGTGTGTGTGTGTGTGTGTTGCCATCTCTCACTCACATTTTCATTGCAACCGTTGTCATTCCTAAAGTGCGTCTCAATCTTGACATGGAACCTTGGTAGGAAGGAACACTTATGGAAAAGAGAGAGAAACACGAGAAGGAGAGAGAGTGAGGTGATTATGTTGAGCCCAGAGCAAACTGCATGAATTTGAGCTAACATATGAGAATACTTACTGTGTACTCTATAGTAAAACGCCAGTGGATGGAGAAAAAAGAGAGGTATGCAGAAGAGAAATAGGGTGTTAGGTCACAGCTGGTTGTGTTGAATAGAATACATGAAACATGAATATTTAAACACTGGTGTATTTATTTCAACAAAGTGTTTAAACTGACCTGTGACGGTGTAAGGGTAGAAGTTCCAGGCAGTTTCTGTGATATAAAATATCATGGGGACAAACTTTCTTATCCAGGTTGGAAGTTTGCTGATCAGAGAGGTAAAGGGAAACATGAGAAGATGTTATGACACAACAAACAAATTAAACAAAAGACAGAAACAACCCCCGGCTTAATCCAGCATGAATTTCCATGTTGGTGTATGCTAGTTAGGTAATGATTTGGCTAGAAATGCATTGTGAAGTTCAACACTGAAGCTGTGAAAACCGATCATCTACTGTAGCACAATCTTTCTGGTGAAGCTGGTTGACCAAATTTCTTAGTAGTTCAAAGGTTAACAAAAATTAACCTTTTTTAGGCTGTATTATGAAAAAAATATGAATTATTAATGTTTAACTGTAAACCTTGATGAAGAAATTTTGATACCTAATGTATAGAATTTTAACTCAATTTTGATCAGGCCTTGATGCAAAGTTATTAAACGGACATGATCAACTTTTAGGTTTTAAATGACGAAATATTTAGAATAGTATTCCAAAATTTGGGGTTGGTAAGATTTCTTTGTGAAGAAAATAAAGAAATAAATTTTTTATCTACCCAAATCACATTAGATCAATAAAAAGACCTTTATTTTGTTACAAACGATTTTCTATTTAAAATAAATACTGTTCTTTTAACTTATGACCAAATATTTCCGCACAAAAAGTAGCACAACTGATAAATAGCACAAATGTTTCTTAAGCAGCAAATCTGCAAATTAGAAAAATTTCTGAACGACCACGTAAGACGTAAGGGCTGCTGAAAATTCAGATTTGCAATCACAGAAATTAATTGCACATATTAAAATTAGCGCTGACCACACACACATGCGTGTATATATTTAATATGTTAAAATATGTTTTGTTTATATGTTAAATATTTTTTATATATAATATACATTTTATGAATATACACTCTGTCAAAATATACACTGTATGTGTGTGTCTTTAGAGATGCATAATTAATATACACAGTAAACACAGATATATTATGTACAGAAAAACCTTTATTTTGGATGTGATTAATTGCGATGAATCGTGTAATTAAAATGCTAATTTGTAATATTAACATATATCACATAAATGCCTTGCTGAACATAAAAGACTTGATGTTTAATGTTTAACTAACTGAAAAAAGTTAGTTCTGATGAAATGTCTTGCGTCATTTGTTTGCAGTTGCTGTTTGTTTAAATATGTTCCATCTTGTGCAGTCATTTAAAGTTAAGCATCCAGATACTTCTAAGGCCACTTTAGAAGTGCCTGTGTTCTTGTGTCTCGGGTCAAGAGGTCAAACGAGCGTCACAATAGCCACAAGTCTCACTTCCAGAAGTGTCCAGTGCCATCTGTCCCTTACAAAAACACAGTCAGAGTCCACAAAAACCCCATACCGAGCGATAGAGATAATGAACTCAGCACTGTAAGATAAGGCAGCACAGACAGCGCTCGAGATTTACAGCCTGAGGACTTGAGTGATGGATGGATGGACAGAGGATGAGAAGAGAGGGGTGGAGAAGAGAAGATGTAGATCATTCATGGTCAGCCAGTTGTGTCGAGCACCTTCTCACACACACACACTATATCTTTCCCATTCCTGAAGTGACAGACATTTCCTGCCGAACAGCACATTCCCGCCCAAAACACTGCCATTACGTTGCTCGTATCTTGACGATACAAGTTAAATTATTCATAATTACAATGCAGCGTTTCAGCGTGATGTTCTTGTAAACAGCATATAATGATCTCGTCTACGGTAATATCAGCATTTGAATTAGACTCACATGCTCCGTGATAAGATTTATTTGACCATTAGGAACTTAATGCTCTGCCCTTTTGGTCTTTGCTAACACATTAATGGCTTGAAAAATTTGTTTTACTGCTAGAGGTGCAGTAATTCATATTCACAACAGCATCTAATGACTGACTGCGTGTGTGTGTGTGTGTTTTGTCTATGTAGGGTGAGAGTGTAAGGAACACAAGAAAACAGGCAATTAAAATAAGTGTGTGTGTGTGCATGTTGACGGCGTAAGATGATATCAGACTGGATGTGTACGTGATCTTCTGTCGGACGCTTATGCTGATGTGTGATTCTGCTTGAATCCGACAGGAAGAGAGAAGGTGTTTTTGGAGGGAAAGTGAGCGATGGATGGAGCCGTGCTGCATGCATAAAGGTGTTAGCTGCAGTCATCAATAATAGCTGATCGCTGGCTCGTTGGCAGGTGGGTGATGTAAACCGTGAAAGAAACAGGATCGCTTATGCGTGCACGTGTGTGTGTGTGTGTGTGCGGCCTCACCTGTTGAGGTAGATGCGTTTCTCTGTGATCTGTCCGGCTCCGTGTTTGGGGTCTGTGCAGGGTTCATTACGTACAACCTCAACCCCTTCGCCTCCTCCACTCTGCTCACTGCTGTGCTTGCTGATCATGTATAACTGGCCGATCTTGTACTGAGGAAGAGAAAACGAAATCGTTGACCCCTGTTTGTGACCCCATATGTTTCACTTCTCTCTTTTTTGGACTTGTTTTGTAGCTGGGTTGAGGAGAGTTCTAGATTTAAGAAATGGCTCATTTTTAGATTATATGGAATAGAAATGGAGAATTGGCCACGTGAATGTTGAATTGGAATTTAAATGGGAATGACGGGAAGTTGGATTCAAAGAACTTAGTTAGAGAAATTAGTTCAATGTAAGTTTTGAGGCTTATCTGTATGTTACAAAATATATCAAAGACATTTTTGTTCAATGTTGTCAAAATCACACAGTAATCCAAATTTTAATGTATATATTTATATGCATATTTCAATAAACACACATACAGTGTATATTTAGAAAATATGTACATGTATATATATTTATATTCATATAATTCATATTATATATTATGTGCATGTGTGTGTATTTATATAGCAGTACACATACATATTTTATGGAAAGAAAAAACTTTATGGGAACTTCTTTTGAAAGTTCATATTTACTTTTATTTATTTAACTATTTATTATTAGAATTTAATGCATTATTAAGTCAATTGGAGCTTTATAGAAAATTGTGTTCTTTCATAATGATACATGAAGTGTAATATTTTAAATAATAATGAAATACTTAAATTAAATTGTGTTCAATTTTTGTAGGTGCTATTTTTGGAAATATGTTGTGATAACATGATAACGTAAAAATGTTTATGCGTGTTTTTTTTTCAAAAATAAAAATTAATATTAAAAATATAAAAAATGTAATGAGTAGCCTATATAATTTTTGAGAATGTCTTCTTCCAAGAACAATGAAATTAAATTGAATGTAATTATATACATTAAATATAATATAATAATATATGCATATTATATTATTTTATTAATTAATTAAATATAAGAAATATTTTAATACATATTTGTGGAATATGTTAATGCAATATATAATATAATATAAACATACATATTATACATTAATATTATAATGTAATATAAATAATAATTTTAGAAATATGTATTTTATGGTATGCATTTTATAATAGACTTTATTTACATATTTTAAAAGGATTATTAACAAAATCATAAATGTCAAAACTCCCATAAATTTCACTTTACCCTCATTGTTTGATCTCTCATCTGCCATATGTTTTGTTTTGTTTGTGTTTTGTTCTCTAAAGACTAAAGAGTTCTGAATACTGACTTCATTTTTTTCCGCATATTCTCCTGAAAAGCTGCGTTGGCAGCAGTGACAGGGTTCCTGCTGTTTTTCTGAGGACTAATTCTTTTGAAATCCGTTAATGCAAAAACCCACTCCAACAATCATTGTCACCGATGATGACGACAGAGACCTCGTGAAGGCTTGGAGAAAAATGCTGCTCGTACGCACAACAGAGCTTCTCCTGAAAAAGGGGGTGGTGCTCCTGTCTGGAAACTATTTGGTCTAGTGCTGATGTAGACCATAGACGAATTCTGAGGCAGACTTTTAGGTCAGGTGTGCTTGTGTGGACTTGTGTGGATCTGAACGAGCACAAGTTGGCCACTCAAAGGTGAAACAGGCAGACTAAACAATCCCTGACCCTCCCGTAGAAATCCCAAGCCGTTTGTGGCCAAAGGCCTTTGTGTTTTGTTCCTAGCCTTGAGGTAAATAACTCGCTCCTGCCTTTAGAATAAAAGGAAATAACTGGTCCAACCCGTTTAGTTTAAGAAAATGAAATGGAGAGATTATGTAATACAACCCACAGACATACACAGAACGGCAAGGTTTCATCTGCGTAAACAGAGTGGAATAGAAATCCTTTTAACCTTTACTTTCATACACGCAAATCATGAGGACAGCTGCTGTAAACCCAAACATATGGACGCAAACCCAAACACATGTAAAAAAAAAAATTAAAAAAAAGTTACAAACTTACCTCATCGACAGTGAGCGGCATGCATATCCGGTATTCTTTCATCAACATGATTTGACTTAAATGGGCTTTGTTTTATCCTTTTAACTTTCTTTCTCTTTCTGTTTCTCTTAAGCGTCTGTTTCCTATTTTCAAACTGTGTCAAAGCGTGAAACTGTCAAGCGGTTTCCGTAAAGCAATGTTGCACCCCTCTTCCTCTCTCACTTCACTGATGTCAGAGCCGGTCCTGTAAACTCTGCCAATGTGTAGCCGCCGTGTTTATTTTATTGTTCTCATAGTCTTTCCTTCTTTCCTGGCTCTCTGTGTCATGAATGTACTCGCTTCCTTGGCACTCAGCTCTTCCGTTCTGGTTTTAATTTATGGTGTAATGTGAGAGTGCAGAGGTAAGAGCAAAAGTGAAGCTTCCTCTCTCTCTGCTTCTCTCTCTCTGTGAGTGTGAAAGAAGAAAACAGACTGCAGTTTTCATGTGTAACCTTGCCATGTTCTTTGCCCCTCCCTCTTCCCTCCCCTCATCTCCCGTTCTCTGCATTCTTTTCTTGTGTGCTTATCTTTATTCTTTCTCTCCTCCCTCAGTAAGTCCTCCCCTTCCCTCCTCCACCTGACTTTACTTTCCTCTGCTGATTTCCTGCGCAATACCAGCTCTCCATCTTCTTCATCTTTTACTCACAGTCCTAGTTTCACTTTCTCCCTCGACTTTTTGTCCTGCTCTCTTTATACACAGTATCACTTTAACTTCACTTTGCCCTAGATTAAACAAACTCTGTTTACAATACAAAATGCACTGACCTGTAGTGTCCTTTTTGCCAGACAGTCTGTGTGCGTGCAGGACGTTTACACGACTGTTACAAAGTCAATACATTTGTTTAAAAAATTATATTTTGTTCAGCAAGGATGCATTAAATTGATAACATTTGACAGTAAAGACTTCAATTGTTAAAAAATGACTTCTATTTCAAATAATGCGGTTCTTTTGGACATTAGAATCTCAAAAATATATTTCCACAAAAATATTAAGGCGGTTTCTTAAGGATCTAATACACTAAGGACTGTATTAATGGCTGTTGAATTCAGCTTTATAATTGCAGGAATAAATTACATCGTAAAATATTTTAAAGTAGAAAGTGTTTTTTTTTTAACATAATAATATTTTACAATATTTTTGTCTGATCTGTTTGGTATTTTTTTCAAACCGCTGATACTGAACTACACAGTAAACCTCTAAAAATGCTAAAGTTTGAATTAAATGGCATGAACTCCTCTATGTCAGTGTGGTACAACTTTTATGATATTGTAATGAAGAGAAAATCACTTCGACGTTACATATGGGAACACCCATGGAACGGATCACGACTCGGATAACGGCCGCGTTACGCAGCGATCGCCCGCCAGTTCGTCAGCAGAGGATCCGCACGCAACCTTCCCAACCCTCTGCGGCCCAAGAAGGGGGCGACAGAGTTGCTTTCAGTGGTGCTTAAGCAAGTGGTTGAGGGCGGAGCACATAAAATAACAAAAAAATTTACATGTGGAGTAAAAAATACAATATATTATTGATAAAATTATGGATATAATTGGAAGGAAACACAGATTTCTTGTAGACCGTGGAGATGTTTTTGCCACACCTCCGGCTAAGGAAACCAGAGGAAGCACAGCAGGAGCTACTCCGCTCTAGACCGATTGCGGGGCACAGAGGAATCAGTTTACGTACAGTTAAGGGAACACTGATGTATTGTAGGCGCGGGTCCCATGGGGGCGGCGCAGCAAGCTGGCACCAGCCGGTCCTCTCACTCACCTGCTGTCCTGATCCAAGACGTGAGAAGACACGGCCTCTACGCGGAGATCGTAAAACCTGGCGAATGTGTTGGGTGTCGCCCAGCCCGCAGCTCTACAAATATCTGCTAGAGAGGCGCCATGAGCCAACGCATAGGATGAGGCAACACTCCTTGTTGAGTGGGCTTCTACCACCCAGTGAGCCAACCTCTGTTTGGTAACAGCATTCCCTTTCTGCTGTCCACTGAAGCAAATAAAGAGCTGCTGAGAGGGCCTGAAGGTTTGAGTGCGGTCAGTGTAGAGGTGCAGCGCGTACAGGACACAACAACTCTAAGGCTGGGTCTGCCTCCTCCCGGGCAGAGCTTGCAGGTTCACCACCTGATCATGGAAAGGCTTGATGGGAATCTTGGGTATGTAGCCGGGCCGGGGTCTCAGGATGACATGAGAATCAGCCGAGCCGAACTGTAGGCACTCTTCGTTGACAGAGAAAGCTTGTAGATCCCCTACCCTCTTAATAGAGGCCAGAGCAACGAGAGGCGCTGTCTTTAGTGTAAGATATTTAATATCTACAGACTGAAGCGGCTCGAAGGGAGCTAGCCACAGGCCACTTAAGGCGACGGCGAGGTCCCAAGAGGGCAAGAGGTGTGGTCTTGGGGAATTAACCCGACACACACCCCTAAGGAATCGAAAGATGAGCCGATGCTTCCAGAGGGACGTGCCCTCCACTGCATCATGATATGCGGCTATGGCAGCGACATACACTTTAAGAATTGAAGAGGACAGCCTCCGCATCTGAGGAGACAAAAAGGTTTGTGTTAGATGGGGACCTTCAGACACTGGGCCTGGAAGTGTGAGAAATTGCTCTTTCTGTGAGATTGTGGGTACCGCCGACCCGTGGGCCAATGGTGGCTAAATGCACAGAAGCTCCTGGCCCTCCTCCAGGAGTGGGGACGGAGATGTCATCGACGTCACCCAAAGAGCAGTCCTTATCACTTCCGGGCAGCCTATCTCAGGAGCGCTTCCCGCCCCTCTGGGTGTTCCTGGCCGACCCCTGAGCAGGCAGGGTCCCTCGTCGACAAGTAGGCGGAGGAGCACTCGGGGAACGCCGAGTCGAGTCGGAAAGTGCGACATCGCCTCCGTCTGCTTCTGAACTGCTGTGAACTCCTGGGCCAAGTCCCCGACAGTGTCGGCGTATAGGCCGGCCTGGGAGATGGGGGCATCTCAACCTCGTGGGGTGCCCCGAAGGACACACTCGGGCCTGCCGTAGCATGGGGAGCGGCCTCCTCTGGGAGGACCACGGGGCTACACGGTGCCTCTATTACACCGGACGGAGCATTCTGGATGGTCACCTGGAGGTCCCCCAAGCGCCTCGCCTTGGTAGACGTGAACTTGCTATGGTCCAACGTTTTCCCACGGGAAGGATGCGAGGGGAGCCGTCTCACAAATGCGAAAAGCTGCATGTGCACTGTGCTCGTGCCCTCTTATACTCATACAGTGATTGAGTGCACCTGAGCACAATCAGTGCACGCCAATGTTCATTGGCCTTTAGTAAAAGGCTCATAGGCAATTGGTCTCTCTGGCGAGTTCCCATATGTAACGTCGAAGTGATTCGACTTAAAGGGTAACTGCTTTGCGGCTTATTATCTGAAATAGATTTGTCTGCATTCAAAGTCATGTGGTGCAACTGACAAGTACAAAACATACATGAAAAAACCAAACTCAAAATAAAACGGAGGATATGATTATGTCAAGGTCAACAAGTCTGTTAAAGTTTCAAATAGTTTAATCTTTAAATGACAAAACATGGCTCGTTTGTAGAGTGTCATGTTGTGCGACTCCTTAAAAGCAAAACTTTGCATTGAAAAATAAATGTAAAAACATTTTGTCTGCATTCCTGTATATTTACGCTGTAAGGAAAACGTTGTATTACTTTTTACTTGATGCTTATTCCACATGATGATGCTTATTTATTTTTTTTGTTATACTAGTTTGTTTTAGTGGATAGGGAATTAAAAATGTCATTAGCTCAGTACAAAAACAATCAAAGTCTATAGAGGTTCTCCACTATGATGGAAAAAAAAACCTGTGTGTGTAAATTTATCAGAGGTGGTTGCAGGGCACTCACGTACCCGCTTAGAGTCCATGGTGCTCATCTGATTAAAGATTACCTCAAGTACAGGAGAGAGGCAATTAAACATTACAAGAGGAGAAATTCCTCATCTCCCCCACCATACTCTCACTCAGCACATCCAGACCCCATTTGCAATTTAAACGCCCCCAGCAAAGCATAATAGTTTTCTGCTCTGGTGATTTCGGTTTCACTGTGAACCGCCCTGTTTTCTTTGCTTAGCATAACTATGTTGTCTTCTCAAAGCACAATAGTGTTACACCTTCAATCCTCTAACAAAAAGGAACCGGCTCAGCTTCTGAGCGAATGGTAATGTTTTTTGGTTTCAGTTCTGTTTTATCAGCTTAACTGGATCAGGCTAAACTAAACCCCGTCATCTGGTTGGCAGCGCCAGAGACTCAATATGTCTTATTTTCGGTAGAGATATACCGGTTGCCAGTGCGCAGTAGCTGATATTAGGGCAGAATGGAAACCACGAGAAAGAAAGCTGAGGGGGAACGAGGGAGAATTGAACATACACTAGCCTGCTGTGTTCTGAATGAATCTGTGAGAGCTTGTTGAACAATTGTGTCAGTAAAGTGTGCAGACTTTTTTGATTTTTATTTATAATGTATTTTTCACACTTGTGATGACACTACAAGGTCTCTACATTACCCTGCTCTCGATCCAGGGATTTTATAAGGCAAGGGATTGATTAATAGTACAGTAGATATCGAGATAAGTCTGAACATATTGGTGTATTTTCACTTTCTGTTTTTTGTTTTGTTTACTGTGAAATACCAAAATTTTTGTATGTGTATGTATGTGAGGAAGACCACATTTGTCTGCATTTTAACACTTATAACACAAACCTGTTTGACAACCTTTCTAAAGTCCAGAACTGTCATTTCTTGACAATGCTCTCATTTCCAATATATTGTGACCAAGCAGGTTTTTTTAGGGTTTCCCTTACAAATGACCAGTCATAGATTAAAATCTGTAGGATGGCATCTAAACTGGTTAGGCATGTTTTTTAATAGCTACTGATCTTTTCTTTTGTATTTTAATGAAGATCAAAGTATAAAGGCTTGCCATAAAAAGTAAAAAAATGCTGGGTGGTGACGTTATATGTATTATGCATCGGTGGTTGATTTGGATTTTGCCATGTGAGTGTTGCACTCAAAAATCAAGCTAGGTGAAGCTGTGTTTACAGGGGCAGGGTTTAATTTGGAAGGTTCGACACACATTACCAGAAAAAAGTCACTGGAATGTTTTCACTGGAAGATCCAGCTTTGACATTTTGATTAGGTCACAAAAATTGAAAATGAAATATATCCGCAGATCAGTCATTCACTATACGATTTATAACATGCATTAGGAAAATAGGTGAACTTTAATTTCATGCAGATTTTAAAACATTGGATTGATACCGTTTGTCAGTTATGAGTCTTAAAGGATTTTTCTGGGTTAAATGCAAGTTAAGCTTAGTCATCTTATACCTTGTTTATTTAGAAAACTAAACTAAAATCAAGGTTAGGTTGAGACACTGAAGAAATGTGAAGCTTATCATTTAATTAAAGCATGTACAGTAATTTTTATGTTAGAAGTAGTTTAAGGGTTGTCATTTTGACAAGGTTGGACAACTTCACAGAACAGGATCACTCCCCATACACTAAAATTATGTTAACATACATGTACGTATTGTTCTGTTTATATATATTTGAAAGCATAGGTATATGGTATTGTCGCGGTGGAGCCAACACAGACACAGTGGTCGTGACATCGCGCCTCGGAGAGGCTGATTTTATTTAAATAAAAATAAACAAAATTGACAAAAGGGTGATAAAGTGTCCAAATAAAAGGGGAGCTGGTGTCCTCGTCGTGCCGCTCGTGTTCGGTGAGGGTCGGGCAGTGCAGAAGGAAAAGGGTTCCGGGAAGGGGCGGAGTTCAGGCAGCTCCGGCTGCTCGCGTTCTTGGCGGCTCTGATCCTTTCCCGGCG